>OMKN01073406.1:0-13460 GCA_900302345.1 Melanonus zugmayeri
GCGCCACACCAACCAGACATCCGGGACCTGGAACACATGTCAAGATGGTGTGTGTTCATTCCTGGGGTCCTTTTCAGGAAGCTAAAGTACTAGCACAGATCAAGGCAGAGAGATGAGAGCGGGATGATTGAGAAGAAATAAAAGGGGAAAGCAGGGGGGGAATTGGAAAGGATGGACGCGATGCAGTGATCAAAGCGTGGGCCATCTACTCCACCTCTATACTAGTACATCTGCTCTCATCCGATTGGGTCAAATTACCTAAAACATCAGTACAGTCAGAAAAAGGACATTTGAAGACTATATATGATGCGGTTTTGCAGTCGATACAAGTCCTGCATTTGAAGTAGCAGATGATTCAGGGTGCTGTGTACATTTAGACTAGAGTATGACCATTATACATCAAGGCATCAAAAAAAATGTTTTTCTTATTTGTTAGACCATCTAATGTGCCTCTAAATGTAATTTTTCTGTTTCACTTTTAATTAAAGGCGTTTATGAAAATATATACTACTATATATATATATATATATATAAAGAAAGAAAGATGCATGTGTTTGGTTTATAACGTGTTGTTAATCTGATCCAAGTGAGGATACAATTAACACATCAACCACCACCCCTGGCTGTTGCAGGAGGGGGGGGTGTGTTTATGTGTGTGTGCATACATGCGCTTCTTTCCACACATACCTCAAACTGTATGTCCTCTGAATGTAATTTGCGCTTAAATCCTATGCGCTGATTAAAATGTGACTCATTAGGAAGCATCACACGCAAGGTCAATGAATCACCGGCACGCCGGCTAAATGTTGCACTGTGCTTTGAGCTGGGAATGACATTTGTGGGAGAATGTCACTTCTGTTTCACTCCCATCGCGGCAGCACTGTCTCTGGACCCAGGGGTCGACAGAGAGAACCGGTGTAGGGGAAGAGAGGTCTATCGGAAGACCAATAATTTAGCATGCTTTGCATATATAAAACGAAGCAGTACTACAATGATAAAAAACTAATTTAAAAACAAAAAACATTTAAAAAACAAAAAACTGTTCTGTCTTAGTCTCACAAATCAGACTTTAGATTAATATCTTAAGTCTGATGGCAAAATCTGGGTGTGTTTCGGGGCGTTTCACTTTCTTTCGGTTCATATTGTTTTTGACCAATCATGTAGCTGAAGGTGGGGATCTGTAAGGGCGTAATTGGCGAACACAAACTTAGCCAGCAGTAGTGAACTGTAAAAAAGTCTGTAAAGGTTTCAAAATCCCCTTTTAAAAGCTTCATCTAGCATCAGCATGAATGAGTTTTCTTCGGTAAAATATCTCCAGAATGAGGCAGGAGACAAGGTGTAACTCCGCCCCCTTGCAGTTTCTGGTTTCCGGCCTTGCTCTATGCCATCTGCCCCCAGAAGTTCTCCTATAACATAGTAGGACTGCTGGATCCGAGATATCGGTTATTGTCTGAAGTCATTTCATGTTCTTGGTGCCTATGGAGTCATCCTCTTGAAGCGTTTGGCTTCTGAATGGTGTTGGCACCCTGCGATGCAGGGAACATTGACAGTGAAGCACGAAGGGACAGGAAGGGAGAAGTGCACAGGACACCAAGCTGTCGGATTCTGGCACCCAGCTACCCCCGTACTTCCTGCCTGCAAGACATGGCCATATAATGACTGTCACTGGTTGTGAACACTGAAATATTCACACTGCTTATGGTCACACATGTGGGTTACCATGGGTACATAGTACGTCTTTGGACAATCTGGAGTCTGAAAAACAAGTGACCTGCTGTCTGACAACATGCGAGTGAGTCAGTGTAAAGGGAGGTTGTCCCAAATGTACACGCACCTTCTCTCTCTCTCTGTCTAATATCTAATATTATCTAATGGTATCTAATGATATCTATCTGTCTATTGCTAACCACCTAATGCATCCATCTACCTAATGCTATTCTCATCAGCTATTTAAAGCTTTTCACCTAATGGTTGCAGTAATCAAGCTATCTGTCCATCTGTCCATCCATGGTGCTGTGACCAGAGCTTCCATTAGCCGGTATATGCCGGCCATTGGCCGATTAGAATAGGCAGTTAAATACAAATCATGAAGGTCATCTTAGCCAGTAAAAAAAAAAATATTAAAATGTGTATTATTATTATTATTATTATTATTAAGCCATTCAATTAAATAAACATTGCAATCCAAAAATGTATGACAATTAAAATTTCCAGCGAATATGCATTAATGTGTGGCTTACTATATGCAAACTAGCCTACTACTCCCCTCCGGCGACATGACACTCACAACAATCAAGCCCTTCGTTGCGGTATATATATATATATCAATATAGTATAGAAAAAAGCATTCAACTCATAACTGATGTCATTATGACATCATATATAAAATAATTATATATGAAGATAAATAATTTCATATTATTGATGGTATCTTCAAGAACATTATGCTGACACAGAGACCAGAAGTTTGTTTGCGCATTCAAAGCTGTCAAAGAGCGGACTAAGGTTTCACACGTCCGTTAATTCAGGATTCAGATTTATCCCGACCGGGCAAAACTGGCACAGGTCCCCGTATCGCACCATCCCTGTATCCAGTGTGCTGAGAGAGGATTCTCTCTAAGAACAGGATCAGAACCGCCATGAGAAGCTCCTCCAAGAGGAAAAGGCGACTCGTTTGATGCGTATTGGGAGCAGCAACAGGAACTTGAAATCGTTCACCTTCTCTAAGGCAGCAGCGCACATTTGAATATAATTTAAGAATGAATTAGGCTAATTTTGGTGCAATACATTTTTCTTAAATCTCCGATCTCATTTAAAGCCTGTATTCTCATTCTTGAAAATTCATTGTCTCATTTTAATTTCAAGCCAGCAAAGTTCACCATGTTCATTTTATTTTGTATAATAAAACATTTTTGTTACAACACAATGTGTTTGGCCTTGATTTTAAACATGCATTATTATGGCCGTTAAATTGTACATTTGGCCGGTAAATTAGAATGTAATCGGCCACGTTGGCCGGCCAGAAAAATCTAGCGGAAGCTCTGTCTGTGACTGAATATTTTTACCGTGTTGTTTACTCTTACTCTACCGGTTTGTTTTCTCAAGACATTTCTGCCATCCCCAGACTTCCTGTCAGGCTCTGTCACGACGCCCTGATGATTAACTATGGCATGCACCGTGGGACATTTCTGTTCGAGAGCCTTTCATTTTACCCGTCAATCGCGAGGCGCTCAGATGACGACGCACATCGAACTGTTGGAGTGAGAAATCAGTTTGTCATCAGCGTCGGAGTTGTTTCTCTCTCTTAATTAGCTGACGATTGAGAGAAAAAATATTCGTCTTTTCTTCCCTCGTGTTTCGAGAAATATGCTGCGTGCGTTGAAAAGCAAACGAGGCGAGTTATCTCATATTAAATGCAAATAGTTGCATTTAACGTTGGCTAAATATGCATACGTTTGTGTATATGTATAACTTTATGCATCTATTTTATGTGAGCTTGGGTGTGTGTGTGTGTGTGTGTCTGTGCGTGTTTGTGTGCGCTTGTTCATCGCAAAGCCAGTTAATATCGCGCCAAAGATACTCCCGGCATGAAGACACATCTTTCAACGCCTTAATAAGGAATTAAATCATTAAGTCATTTATCGTTGTATGCATTCGTTGGTTACAAAAACTTGTCACATTTATGCACCGAGCAGTCTCTGTGGTGGGACTGTTTGTCTCCATCTGCCTCTGGCTGCTCATGCTGGTGCGGATGCTTTTCCTGGGTTCTCGCCAGATATGTCCCAATAGACGATCCACACAGATGTGGAGCAGGAGATTCTGCTAATGAGAATCACATACACCTGTTTGGCCCACAAAACCCTATCCTGAGTTCACCCGCCGATAAAACATCTTTCTTTTAGTATGTGCCAATTAGTCATCAGTCAGAAATACTACTACAATGAAAACTAAATAACATGAATCGGATCTTTTGCTTGGATTATATTTCACAGCAAACCACATAGGAATGTGAATAGCATGCCTTTTTTTGCATGCCAAGTTCAGGTGAAAATGCAGAGACTCCATCAGCGGTATCATTTCTCACAACCAAGACATTTGGTTGTGATGTGCATGATGTGTTTGATGTGCGTCGTCACCTGGGCGACAGTGGCTGGTTGCTGGTTCGATCCCCGGCTCCTCCTAGCCAAGTGTCGAGGTGTCCCTGAGCAAGACAGCTATCCCTAATTGCTCCCGACGTGGCTGTTGCCTTGCATGGCTGACACCGCCATTGGTGTATGAATGTGTGTGAATGGGTGAATGTGAGGCACAAATTGTAAAGCGCTTTGGATAAAAACGCTGTATAAACGCAGTCCATTTACATTTTACATTTTGCTGTGATATGGGCTAGTTGGCCAAGTGTTCCTACAGCTAAATAAGAGCCAACAGCTAAATAAAAGGGCAAATATGATCCTATGTCAGAACTGAGCATCCTAAATGCTCAGTTCCGACATAGAGAGTCCTTCCAACAATTCAAATTGTATAGTACACTGTAAAGTGAAATGGAGAACAGTCAAAAAGAGCTGCCAAAGAGCACACAAAGAGCAGAGTTATTTCTGAATATGACAAGAGGTGTGTGGGAGGTGTGTGAAATACAAGGCTAACAGATGTGGAGTCAAGGTTCAGTTTTCATCATAATTTAACTGTTCTTCCATTACCAAGCACATATCCCCAAACAAAACAAACAAACCAAAACGACATGATTTTAGATCGTTGTCTGTGGAAGCTCTGTTGTCTCGATTAAAATGAATAACTGGATGACATTCATCACATGCATCACACATGACGGACAGACCGGAACCGGCTGGGCCAGTTGTGTGTTTTCATTAACTAAAACAGACATTTATTCAAGCACCCACAATCACTTGACAAAACCCAATCCAAAAAGTTGCACATTTTCGACATGTTTGCGTTCCTACATGTTTATCCGGACGTCAACACACAAAACGAAGCTAATATTATTTCATTTAACCATGTCATGACGAGATGTCATCAAGAACATCTCGGAGCAGCGCAGACATGCTTCCCCCACAGACGTAAACTCTGTGGGGGGTTGGGGGGGGCTGTGTGACCTTGTGACCCCCCCCCACCCTTCTTGCCCAGCAGTGCCCTGTGGCCATTACACATCTGTCAAACCTGCAGCACCCCGCCCCCCAGACATCAGCCAAACTCTTGGGCCCGTTGACGACAAGAAACAAGAGCTGTCATAGATAAACACTGCAACTTGTCAATCAACCCCGGGTGTTTATATTGGAAATAGCACAAAACATTTACTGCCGCGTGCAAAGCTACGCCGGTCGCCTAGGAAACAAGTATTTGACACATGCACATGAACACGCACGACCACACATGCACACACACACACAAACACACACATACACAATACTGGTCCTGTATCCCCCTATTTTGGGTGGTCCCAATAAAGAGCAGAAGAGAAAATGATTGTATACAAAAGTATTGTATACACAGGTATTGTATACAAAAGTACTGTATACAAAAAGTATAGTATACAACCATATTGGATAAAAGGAAGCAGAGAAGGGAATAGAGGAGATAAGAATTGAACAATTTCTTCAGATTGAAGTTCTGTTATATACATGGCAGGAGAAGAATATGTTGTAATGGGGCCTCCCAAAGAAATATGCAAGAACCAACGTCTCTGTCTGGTCTTCTTTCATTGAAGGCCAACCTGAGAATGTAATGGCCTAAAAAATTCCACCAGGCCAACTATTTCAACATTCATTCTGATTTCAGCTGCATTTCTGATGCAGCTGAAAACGAGAATTCCTCTCGTTTTACCCTCTCTGTGCACCGACGCTCGACACTGCAGGGGGAATAAATGTAAATGAGCGCAGAGGAAGAAAGTGCGTCTGTGTACTCCAGAGGTGGGGCGGGGCTGGGGGGAGATAACAGGGGAGACAACTTTTGACAACGATCCGAAGAAAAACAAGAATAAGCGAAACAGTAAACAAACCTTCCTCTCTGTTTGCTGTGGAGACAAGCTAAGGATCCCAGAAGGCGGGAGTTGGGGAGGTGGCGGCGGAGGTGGTGGTGGTGGGGGTGTAGACCTGATTGGATGAGGTTTGCCTTTTCTTTTTTCTTTTTTTGTTGAACATGCATTGGGGAACACACACTCAGCACAAACGGACACTCGAAAGGCCTCTTTCTGACTTGGCTGCTGCTTGCTTGGCAGGAGCGGCCCCTTCAGGTGCCACATGGGTTTTGACCCGGACGCGGTCCCTTGTTTAACCCTCTTTGTCCAAGTCATGCTGTCTCCCCATTCCCTTTCTTCCCTTGCCATCTCTCCCCCTTCAATGACCACATTGAACAAACACAGGTGAGTCCAGACGCTATCGGGGTTGCTCCTTACTTTTTTTTCCGAATCTACTTTTGGTACGATTGCATATGATCGGGATACACTTTTGAGGATTAGAAACCAATTCACTCACCATTCTGTGAACTTTTGGAACGTCATGTGTTTTACTGAAACTTGGTTGACTTCCCTGATACCCGACCACGCAGTTACACCAGCCGAGCACTTCTCTACTGTCCGTATGGATAGAACGGAGGAGTCTGGGAAGTCCAAAGGCGGAGGAGTCTGCCTCATGACGAACAATAAGTGGTGTGATCCACGGAATGTTACTCTCCCGGTCCTGCTCTCCTCACCTGGAACACATGACCACCATATGCCATTCTCATTCTCATATGTCATTCTACCTGCCCCGCGAGTTCACATCCGTAATCATCACAGCGGTGATGATTACAAGCCAGCACAGACATTGCCATATCCAAGATGCAGGAGACGATCAACAGGCAACAACATCGACACCCAGGGGCTGCCTTCATTGTGGTCGGCGACTTCAACAAAGCAAACCTCACCTGGGAAATGCCTGAATTCAAGCAACTCAGCCACAAAGCCACAAAGCCGTGTCCCTGCCAGCGTTTGGTAAGTCAGACCATATTGCTATTCTCATACTACCAAAATATAAACAAAAAATCCAAAGGGAATCCCCGGTGACAAAAGAGGTTAAGCGTTGGACTGACCAATCAGAAGCCACGCTACAAGACGCTCTCCAGGGAGCGAGAGCGCCTTGGCTGATGTCAGTGAGTTTGCGGAAGTAGTAGTGTGCTACATCAGGCTGCTAACTGACATTATCGAGTGTTAACATCAAGATATTCCCGAACCAGAAACCATGGGTCCACAGAGCTGTACGATCAGCTTTAACAGCACACACCACTGCTTACAACGCAGGGCTGACTTCGGGTGACATGGCGGATTATAAGGCAGTGGCTTATGGACTATGTAAGACCATCAAAGAGGCTAAGTGGCGCTATAAGGACAAAGTGGAAGCCGACTTCATAGAAGGTGACTCCATTCACGTGTGGAAACGATTAGGGACCATCACGAATATTGAAAGCAAGCCCCTCTCGGCGACGAGAGTGGATACCTCCCTAGCTGAAGATCTGAATGTTTTTTATGCATGCTTCGAGGCAAACAGTGCTAACAACAGCCCCCCCCCCGTAGCTGCTGAGAAGCAGTGGGGAACCCCCATTCTCTGTTACTGAGAGCGAAGTGAAGAAGGTCCTAAGGAGGGTAGCAGCAGGAAATCGGCTGGACCTGACGGCATCTCTTGTCGGGTCCTGAAGTCCTGCATAGACCAGCTAGCCCCTGTGTTTACTCACATCTTTAACACATCCCTGGCTCAAGCTGTCGTTCCCTCATGCTGCAAGTGGTCTATTATTGTACCTGTGCCAAAGAACAACAGCCCATCATGCCTGAACGACTACTGCCCGGTGGCCCTGACATCAGTGGTGATGAAGTGCTTCGAGAGGCTGGTGAAGGACTTCATCTGCTCATCCCTGCCCAGCTCATTCGACCCCCTCCAGTTTGCCTACAAAACCAATAGGTGCAGAGACGACGCCATCTCCAACCTCCTGCACACCACCTTAACCCACCTGGATGGGGGAGGGGGAACTATGTGAGAATGCTGTTCATTGACTACAGTTCAGCATTCAATACCATAGTCCCCCTCACCCTGGCCATGAAGATGAGGTCCCTGGGTTTGAACATCACACTGTGCAACTGGGTCCACAACTTCCTCACCAACCAGCCTCAGGTGGTTGCGTCTTGAACCCCCTGCTGTACAACATCTACACCCACGACTGCAAAACCACCGACAGCTCCACCTCCATCATCAAGTTTGCAGATGACACAGTGGTGGTAGGCCTGATCACCAACAACAATGAACAGGTCTACCTGGACCAAGTAGATGAGTCTACCAACAACCCTGAACGTCAGCAAGACAAAATAAATGGTGGTGGACGTTAGGAGACAGCAGGTCAGCAGATACACCCCGCTAAAGATCAATGGAGAACCTGTGGAGAGGGTCTCCAGCTTCAAGTACTTCGGCATGCTCAACGCTGAGGACCTCACCTGGACTCTTCACACCCAAAAAATCCAGGCAGAGGCTCTATTTCCTCCGACAGCTGCGGAAATTCAAGGTCTCACCCTCCATTCTGAAGACCTTCTACTCCTCAGCTGTGAAGAGTGTCCTGACAGGCTGCATCACCACCTGGTACGGGAACTACTCCGTCTGTGACCGAGGTGCCCTGCAGAGAGTGGTACATTCAGCTGAACGCACCACCAGAACACCTTTCCCACCCTGCAGGACAACTACACCAGGAGGGTGAGAATGAGAGCCCATAAAATCATGAGGGACACCTCACACCCCAACAATGGACTGTTCACACTGCTGAGGTCAGGCAGACGCCTCTGCAGTCTAAGGGCCAAGACTGAAAGGCTGAAGAGGAGTTTCTATCCTCAGGCCATCAGGACCCTCAACACACACTCCTCTTTTTAACACTCAACTCATCACACATATACACTAGATTATTGCACTAATAGTTTTTACATTTGATATTTATATATGGAATCAGTGTATATATATATATTAGTGCTGTCAGTTAAACGCGTTATTAACGGCGTTAACGCAAACCCATTTTAACGTCGCCAGTTTTTTTTATCGCAAGATTAACGTTCTTTTTGCCCTAGCAAACTGTCGTTTTTTTCACATGCTGTTGCAACAACTAGTAACGTTAGAAAAACTACAACACCCAGCAGATCTAGCTAAACCTGGATGCCAATACACAAATCCGACGAGCGCTTTGTGTATGACGCCATCTTGTGGCAACGCCATTACTGGTATGTAAACAACCGGCCCGCCGGCGGGCCGTTTCAGCGAAAATGAATATTAATTCGTCATTCATTCCTCATCAATATGGTGAATTCGGAATGGAAAGTTTACTTTTACAAAGGTAAACTTGGCCGCCTTGCACACAAGTACTTAGCAGCACCGGCAACATCAATACCTTCTGAAAGGTTGTTCTCACTGTCTGGGCATGTTGGACTAAAGAAGCGAGCTTCCCTGTTGTCTGAACATGTCAACGGGTTGTCTGTTTGAGTAGCTAAGTAGAGAAGTAGTAGCTTATCTTGTATTGGTAACCGTTACTGTTCATTCTTTGTGAAATAAGAGGCTGATGAGCCTCTGGTGAATAAAGAGCAGGAGCCTGACTGCTATGTTCAAAGCAAACTTGAGAAAAAGTATTAAGCCTGGTTTAACTACACTATAGGCTGAGTCCTAGTTGACCTGACGTCACTTTATCATTTGATTTGGTATCGCCCTGTTTGACAATGTTGTTTTTCAATGAAAAAAACATTTGCATAAAGCAAGACGATTCCACTCTTTCATCTTCAGAGCATTAAAATGAGAAAAAAAAAATAATGGAATAAAAAGAAATCAAGGGACAGAATTAGAATAGATTAAAATGTGCGATTAATTGCGCATTACGAGTTAACTATGACATTGATGTGATTAATCACGATTCAATATTTTACTTGTTTGACAGCACTTCGTCATATATAGGCATACAGGTATACACACCCCTGTCCAGTGGTGGGCGGCATTTCCCAATAATGGTTGCGATGTGTTTAGTTTGCCCTTTGAAGATGACAACCAACGATTCAATCATTCATTCATTCATTCATTCATTCATTCATTCAAATTCACACGTTAATGCATATTATTTCCTTAACATAATGTCACGGCAGCTAAGTGTTCGAAAAAAAATTTAAAAGCCAAATTGTGATGGCATTGAAAATAATGGTGAGAAAAGACGGATCGATGCAGTGGATGATAGCGGTCAAGATAGCAATAGCGTTACTGATGACGATCAGCCAGCGGCAGGTAACGTTAACATTGCGGGACAAGCAATTGGCAAAAAGGGGATCAGGAGGGAATACCGGGTTCAATGGGAGCAGGAGTTCACATGGCTGAGGAGGGAAGATGGAAAATTGTTCTCCGATATCTGCAGCAAAGCCAAAATGAGTAACGGATTTGTCCGAGGGTGTACGACGATGCAGAAATCGGCACTGAATGATCACAAATGTAGCTTTAGCCACATCGAAGTTTCAAGAATAGTCAACCAGAGCGGGGCAATGGGGACGCATGTGGAGAAATCGCAGGTTGCATGTAACGAGGCATTAAAAACACAACTTAAGGTTGTGTTGCATATTGCAAATACAACCACCCCGAGCCACCTGTATCCTGACCTAATAAAACTATTGCAGTCTGCTGGGTGTCCACATTTAAATAGTGCACACACGCCCACCACGACACTGTTAATCAGATGGAGGAGGCCATCGCTATGACAATAACTAGCAATATCGATGACCGCATCACAAACAGATACATTGGCATAATGGTTAATGAAACAACCAATATCACAGTCGAGAAAATGCTCATGTACAAATACAAATGAATGAATGAATGAAAATTAAATGCTCTTAAATATGCAGTAGGCCCTATAGGCAAAAAATAATTAAAATGGCGGATAATAGATTATGACAGAATTTGTACGACCCTGTCCATCAAAATGACAGACAATGAAAAAGTGTAACGCAGCCTCTGCTCAAGACCCTCCTGAACAAGAAGGCGGCGGCGTTCAGGTCAGGTGACAGGGAAGCAGCCAGAAGGGTACAGAGGCAGCTGTCTGTGAAGATCAAAGAGGGGAAGGACAGCTACAGGAGGAAGCTGGAACTGAAGCTCCAGGAGAACACCACCAGGGAGGTGTGGAGGGGCATGAAGAGCATCACTGGCTACAGTGATGCCAGCTCAATCTGTTCTTAAACCACCTGCAGCTCAACATCAATAAGATGAAGGAGCCGGTGGTGAGAACCTGAGGAGATCTACACCCCTCTCCATCCGGGGGAGTGGATGTAGATATTGTTCACTCCAATGCAGTCTCCAAGACGGTCCAGAGCAGACTCTACTTCCTGAGGAAGCTCCGGCCCTTCAGCGTCTGCAGCACCATGCTACCAGGTCACAGGAAACCATCATTCCTGTGGCCATCAAACTCTAACTCCTCTCACTACCAGAAGTGAGGGAGCCACTCGGGACTCTGAACTGTCAATCTAACACACTTTGAACCCAGCCATTGTACTTATTTATCATATCCAGATTACCTGTGCAATATGCCTGCAATACACCTGACACTTTACTTTACGGCACTTACTTTACTTTAGCTTCAATTACATATATATTTTCTGTACAAGCATATTTTATTACATTCTGTTGTCGTTTTTTCTTTGATGCTATATTTTGTGTCTATATTGCTAGCTGTGTTAATTATATTCTACTTTGGTGTTTCTGGCTTGAGCTGAGCAACTAACAGATGATTTCCTCTGGGATCAAAGTCATCTGTATCTGTAATTCACAGCTACTTGCAATTGGTCATTAAATGAACAGCCCGGACATCGCAGTGATTGTACCTTGTTCGACAGCAGTTTGTCAGCCTGTGCAAACACTCCAATTTCAATTTTGTTTTAAGTCCACTGGGGCCTTAATGAATAAACACGTGTTTTACAGACAGCCAAATCCTGCCGTTCGGCTCTTCTGTGAACACATTTGGGATCCACTCCTGTGACCTGGACCTGTTCCTAGACCTGGAAAACACCAAGACATTCCAGGCCCGTGCCAAGTCCTCCACAGAACCGGTACATTTGGAGGAATCTTTGGATCTTTAAAGAATGTCATTTGGTTGGTAAACCCAACTTCAACTCTCTCTCTCTCTCTCTCTCTCATCTTCAGGCAGCAGAGTCCTCATCAGACGACGGCCGTTCGGAGGACTCCATCCTGTCGGACATCGACCTGTCCACGGCGTCACCCACCGAGCTGTTGGAGCTGGTGGCGGCCATCTTGAAGAAGTGTGTGCCCGGCGTGCACAAGGTGCAGGTGGTGGCCAGCGCCCGACTCCCCGTGGTGAAGTTCCACTACCACGCCCTGGACCTCCAGGGTGACATCAGCATCAACAACAGGTCAGTTGATGACTAGAAGGCTTCAGTAGTGTCCACTGTCCTGCACTAAACCAAATCCAAAATGTACTTGTTGATTATTTTTGTGAATGAAATGTTTTACTCTATTTACTCAATAGTCACACGTTTTTTGGTCACGGTAGTGTTGAAAACATTGGACAGCTGATAGTGTTATTTCCAAAATAAATCTTTCCTTTCCCACCATCCCCTATTCCCTTCCCCAGACTGGCGGTGAGGAACACCCGCTTCCTGCAGCTGTGTTCTGGGCTAGACGCCCGACTGAGGCCCCTGGTGTACACCATCCGCTACTGGGCCAGGCAGAAACAGCTGGCCGGTAGGACACCTATATCTCCACTGGGATATAACTATACAATTGTGTGTGTGGCCCTATTACTGCCTTCCCTCATGGGGTGGTTGACAAAACAGGTTTTCTGAAATGATCACAAAAAACATTTTATTAGCAATAATTAAAATGTGATTTTTACCGTGGGATAATGAAACAAGTTCCTCCCTTTTTGAGGTAGTCATAATTACACCTCAAGTATCACAGTGTAGAGTTGCAGTGTTTGTTCAGCAGGGGGCAGTAGAAGCACATGTGTTTGTTTGGGCTTTGCTAGGTTCAATTCATGTCCAGGAACTTTAGAGCCAAATTAAAGACACTGAAATAGTGAAGTGCACCTACATACTCTGTTATCTAATCAAGGCTGGTTGTCTTCTATAGAGACCACAACGACAAAATAAAAACTGCTGCTTCCAACACATTTCTATGAAATGTGTAAATGTCAAATTTAAACAGTAATAAACGGTGAAAATGTTTATGCCACTGGTAAGTTCAGTGTATTTTATTTGCTCTGACTCATGACTCTTATTTTGACGGGACAGGAAACTTAGGCGGTGCTGGCCCGCTGCTCAACAACTACGCCCTGACGCTGCTGGTGATCTTCTTCCTGCAAAACAGTGATCCTCCGGTTCTGCCCACGGTGGACCAGCTCAAACTCATGGCCTGTAAGCCCCAGAGCATCATCCTCATCTGGGATCCAGAAGTTTATATATA
>OMKN01073417.1:0-12088 GCA_900302345.1 Melanonus zugmayeri
CCACGCCTCACTATCTCTTATTATTATCTTATTATATACAAATGTCACCGGAGGGGCTCCGTATCTGCCTAACATTGCAGTACTAAAGGAAAACCAAACCCTAAAACAACGTATTTGAGATGAAAGGATCACGTACGGTCATCCTGTGCGCCTATCAGCTTCCCCCGGTGAGGCCGCTCGTCCAATCAGGAGAGAGAGGAGGCGTGGCCTCGCGTCGCTGTTATTTGCTTACCATAACAAACAACGTGACGAGCGGATGGCAAATCCTCAATAGAGACCCAGGTTCACGGTAAGATATAAACCACACCGTCTTTTAAATCACGCAAACGAGATTCGGTTGACGTTTTTTTTTGTTTAATCCACACGATCGTGCCGCGTACAGAAGCGACAGAGTCATCCTCATCACCCTCGGTTTAACGTACAGGTTGCTTTGCAAACGGCCATAGCGGACATTAAGGTTTTAAATGCGACTAATGACGGGTGTATACGATGCGTGTATAATACGCGGTGGACGTGGGCGGTGAATTGTTGCGGTGTACCGACCGTGCGGAGTAGTAAGTCGTGTTTGTACAACATGTACTCGTGTTACACACAGCAGCCATGGCGTCCGCCGCGCAACGGGACAAAAAACGCGCCCGTGTTTGGAAACATTAGACATGTTGAACATTATAATCATGATGGACATCATTATACATTATACACATCACACACACACACGCTGTGTCCAACTAGTGGTTATTTCCCCCTTAATTACACATCATTTGCATCTTAAAATATGAGGCATGTTATTTGCATGTTTGTTACACATGTGCCATTTTTTTAAGGTGTGTGTGTGTGTGGGGGGTGGGGGGCTTGGGGGGGCAGTTGTTTTTGTAGCCCCCCTCTGACATCGTACAGCCTTTGACATTTCGACTATGGGAGAGGTTTTCTGACAGTCGGCCAGAAAACCAATTTCTCATTCCGTCGTCGGTCATGCGTGTGATTCGGTCAGCGGGTTGTTCGGCGTTCCCACAGCCAACTTATTGTGTGTTTTGCTCACACACACACACACACAGACACACACACACACACACAGCAGGTCCCGCGATGGGCGCGTCCCGCTCCCGCACGGCCAAGCCCAGAGACGAGGGCCGAGACGCGCTGACGGCCGACGCGGAGTCCGCGGACCCGCAGAGCGAGGAGGACGCGAAGCACGGAGACGTCTCCCAGTTCCCTTATGTTGAGTTCACCGGGAGGGACAGCGTCACCTGCCCCACGTGCCAGGGCACCGGCAGAATACCACGGGGTGAATATGTGTTTATATCAAACTACATCACGTCCACCTGATGATGATGATGATGATGATGATGATGGATCCCAAAATAACAATGATTGTTCAATTTTACATTAGTAAAGTGCTTCTAGGCTACTACTACCAATGCTTCCTATGTCTGGTACTAAGAGGTCTTCATGTGATGTGATGTATGCCCTCATTTTATGCCTTTATTCTCAAATGTTATCATGCAATGTTGTCCTGGTTGCAGGTCAAGAAAACCAGCTCGTGGCTCTGATTCCTTACAGCGACCAGCGGCTCCGACCGAGCAGAACGTAAGTCTTAAAACTCCTCAAAACACCCTTTTCAGAGTCAGTTTTATTGTCACACGTTTACACCGGGTATATAAAGTGGGTGCAATTATTGTTGTGCACGCTCCTGTACGTTGCAGTTACTAAATATGAATGAAATATAAACTAAAATAAAGATATAATACAATATACAATGCAATGTACAATACAATAAACAGTAGAAACTAAAATAAAATGTAATATAAAATATACAAATAGCAGCTGTACATAAAGTGAATGTGTGAGTGCAAGATTGAGTTACAGTTAAAAGATAATAAAAATAAGTACAAGGGAGTTAAAATGTGGCTGATGGCTTGACTGTAGAAACGGTCCCTTAGTCTGTCTGTACGACAGGAGATACTGCGGTATCTCTATCTATAACGTGTTGTGGTCTGGACCAACAGGAAGCTGTACGTCAGCATCTCGGTGGGCATCTGTCTGCTGCTGTCGGGCCTGGCCGTCTTCTTCTTGTTCCCCCGCACCATCGACGTCTCGTACGTCGGGGTCAAGTCGGCGTTCGTCACCTACGACCAGGAACAGAGGATCGTGTTCCTCAACATCACGGTAAGATAGTATTTGATTAGTTACGAGATAGTGTATAGTACAATATAGCTTATTATTTGTTATAATATTTATTTTAAAAATGTACTTGATTTCTAGAACAAGAATTCCCCCCTTTTGGGATTAAATACCTCACCCCTACCTGCTAATAATGAAGAGACCTGCCTCCACCCACACCACTTTACTTCATTAAAGAGTCATTATTTATCTATATCTATATCCCCCCCCTCCTCTTATTCCTTCCAGAACACTCTCAACATAACCAACAACAACTACTACGCCATATCGCTGACCAACATCACCGCGCAGGTCCAGTTCTCCAAGACGGTGATAGGCAAGGCCAAGATCAACAACAGCACGGTGATCGCACCGCTGGGCAAACAGCAGGTAGTGACTCCTCCCCTCTCTGGAGCACACACAAACACACACACACACACACACACACTGTACCAATCAGTAGGCCGATCTATATCCATCATACACCTGGGGACACACTCATGCATATACAAAATTCTATCATTTTGCATGGATGTTTTCTTATGACTTATGTTTATATTTATGCTTGGATATGATACAATTCGATTACATTACCCTTAATTCCCAGTTAGTTCCCCTAAATTCCCATTAATTCCCGTAATTCCCATTATTCCCATAGAAAGTTTCCAATATGGAATATTTCCAAAATTCCATATTGGAAACTTCCCATGGAAATTTACCGGAAACTTCCCGGAAATTTACCGGAAATGTTCTGCCCCTTTGCAACCCTAGGTGTAACGCTTGTATCACAATGTGACCGTAGACCGCAAAGTGACTTCTCATGTGACCACTGCTGTTTAATCATAATTAAAACAAACAGTGTTCTCCCCATATTCCTACAAGCATTGACCTCAGGAGTGTGTGTGTGTTGTTGTGGGAGTGTTGGCCCTGAGCCCTGAGCCCTGACTCAACAAGTTCCTCAAGAAAATACCACAGAAATGCCATGAGCATTTAGTCCTGCTCTGCAAAGTCTAGATGTTTCTTCTGTGTTTCATTATTTCTTTCGTCCGTTCTGAAACGTGCCGTTGTGTAAACCCTTCCAGATCGACTACACCGTTCCCACCACCATCGCTGATGAGATGAGCTACATGTTGTAAGTGTTGACAATTGCAGGCATAAGTGAATAATAGAGCTAAGAAGGTTAATTTCATGTCTTTAAAACCAGTTGAATGTAATAATACAACATAAACTCATGTCTTTATGTTCACAGTGATTACTGTACCCTGCCGACCATCAAAGTTCACAACATTGTGGTCATGATGCAGTAAGTATTTTTAACACATTTAACAGGATTACAGTTTACACACACACACACACATGCTTATTTGCTCAAATCCCCTGTGGCAAATCACAGGTGTAGGCAGTCAACCCGTCTATCTGTTCTTCAGAATAATATGAAGTCAAGCCTGAAAGTACGCAGAGAGAAAGTTCTGCAAGTGTGCGGTTCATCCAAAGGGTACAACATACAGTACTATGTCGTACTCCGTCTGCGTATTAGTACTCGGGGTATTTGTTGTTCCTAACCAACTAGTCCTGAGTTACCTTCAGGGAACCGCTACTGTTTTTCTACACACTGTCGTCACGGTGACGGTGCCCCAGGCCTTTCCCACGCGGTTTGACCTCCACCCCTCTAACCCGGTACCGACACGACACAAAGAAAACAAGCAAACCCAAAAGTCACGGACGGGAAGTGGAAGAAAACTTTGAGACCGGAGGGAGGATAGTGCAGCCTGAAGGTTCTGGGTTCGATCCATAATGTCCACAGTGTGTCTGCAAGCACCCTAGAGCATAGCCAAGCACCCTAGAGCAAAGCCAAGCACCCTAGAGCAAAGCCAAGCACCCTAGAGCAAAGCCAAGCACCCTAGAGCAAAGCCAAGCACCCTAGAGCAAAGCCAAGCACCCTAGAGCAAAGCCAAGCACCCTAGAGCAAAGCCGGGCGACGGATGCCAAAAAGGCGTCACGCAGCCGGACCGTATTCGCTTCGCTCAGCTCATTAGGTCTGGAAAGTCTGCCGTTGTATATTTCCAAATGTATTTCCAAAGGAAACACCACTAGCGAACGTTACCGCTACTATTTTCATTGATATAAAAACGTCAAATAAGACTTAATTCCAAAGCAGCCTACATTTTATTATAGCAATTAATCCGTTGGAGGAATGTCTGGGGTTTGCTGATTGGCCGAGTGAATCTGGTTCAGAGCCAAGCTGGTTCCAGACTAGACCTCCGGACTAAACTGGAGGTGAGCCTGTGAGATTTAGGCCGGCTTCACGAGGCTGATGTCACACAGTTTCTTTTTCTAAAGTGAAGCTGAGGCAGGTGCTGCACAAAGTTAGATGTTTTAATTTGACAGGGATTGACCTGGGAAGCAACACAGGGGAACCAGGGGAACCACAATGGCGGCGGGGTGAATGAATTGTACCGTCTCGTCCGCAGGGTGACGGTGACCACGTCCTACTTCGGCCACGCGGAGCAGGTTTCCCAGGAGATGTACCAGTACGTCGACTGCGGGGGAAACACCACCTCGCTGCACGGGCACGTGCACGTTTACAAATGAGCGCCGCCCACGGCCGTCTTGTTTCGGTTTGTTTTTGTCGCCACATTTAACAGGGAAACCTACTGGATCGATTTTTTTTGCAGGGTCTTTCGATATTTCAAAAAAAGTAACCAAACACTTCAAATCAATCCACGGTGACCAACGCAAATGTGGTTTCTGATTGGCGTCACAGAGTTTTCATTTGAGCCAATCGGAGACCAGCGTTGCCTTGACTGAAAGACAACATGAGATGGCATTCAGAGTGTGTCTTACTTCTGTAATAGGATGTATAATATAAAAGTTATGACTGTGGGAATACGCTAATCAGGAGAAAAGTCTTTTAATTTCATGTTGTCTTTAGGTTTTGTTGCTGTCCTTGATTTTAATGTTTAGTTACTTTCTAGAACATCATTTAACACACACAAATATGATGCACTTTAGCTTGATAAAGGAAACACGATCCCCATCAATGAAACAATGTTTCTGGATTAAAGTAACCACCAGTACCACTAACCCATTTAACCCCATTTGAGTTATTTTGACTTGGAAAAAGAACAAAGAGTTGTAATCCAATGAGTTGTTTTTAGAAATAGATTCTGACTCAGTGTTTCTAACACATGTTTCACCACTTCTTGTAAATCTATTTTTATGGGTTTTTTCTTACACAAGCCTCCATTTGGGTCCTTTGGTCATTTACCGTACATACCTTCACTCTCAGTTTGAGCACATGTCTGACTTTAGTTATTTTAAGTTTGCATATGATGAACCATAATGTCGTTTAGCACAAAATCATTTGACTAGACTAGTTTGCTGTTTATTTTTTAATATTTCTATCAACTAAGGGGAAACTCACCTTGATAAAAGGGAATATCTGTTGGATGTAATAACTTTTGTGTCAGATTTGATATTAATTCCTTTTTTCCTTATCTCTGTTTGAGATGTTAGTGGTGTTCTTTTCTTCAATAACTATTAATCTTTGTGGGGTTTGTTTCATAAATGTCATGTTTTAACCTTTCCTTTGTTAACTTATTTATATATGATTTTAAATGCTTTACATACCTTATCAATATTTCAGTCTGAGGCTTATGATATATTATGGTGTTTGTGGTGCTAACTGCATTCATCATTCAGAGACACAGCAGACTTCCACAAGAAATATTTTCATAGATACAGTTTGTGAGCCAGTGGGACATTTCCAAAAGGTATTTTGGTGTTCAGTTCAATGATGTGGAAGAATAATGAGATAATGGACATCTGGTTTTCCGAACACTGACTAGCCTCTACGTAATGGTGTATGTTTTTGCATGACCTTAAAGATCATTAAAAAAAACAATAGTTTTGAATGCTTGATTGTTTCGAGTCGTTTGTTGCTGCTCTTTCAGGTTGTAATCCCGCCTGATCCCACCGGGGGGCGCAAATAACAAAGAAAAGAACCCGGTAGACGTTCAGAACGCGTGGGTGATTCATTGATCAATTAAGAGGCCCAGCGCTTAAGACCCAATCAGCGTAGGCCTACTATCTACTGCGTCGACTAACTTGTAGTAGGCCTACTAATATTACTACTCCTAGTTATTAGGTAGCTAAAGTGACTATTTCGTACCTTTGGGTGTTACCTCATCCCTGAAGGCAGAGCTCTGAGCATGTACATCTGGTCCTCTCGTTAAAACTACCAGCAGAACCCAGGTCAGTAGTTTGGGCGGAATGTCTATTCTGGTGAACAAACAACTCAACACAATACATGTAGGCCTAACTTTTTCTGCACTGGAGCTTATTAGGCTTACGGTCGTGGCGTTTTCTTTGCATTTGGTTTGTTTTTGTTCCTTTGCTGATTGTTAAGTAGTATTCAATGGGAAGTATTCAACTATAGGATGACCTCTGACCTTTCTGTCCTAACCATCCTAGCCTGAAACGCAGTGAGGAATAGACCTACTGCTGCTGGGCCTCGTTGGACATTATGAAACAACCAGGAGTCATTTTAAAACAGTGTATTTGCATGTAGGCTGTTATACGCGAGTCGAGTTTTTTTCTTCAACTCCCAGACATGAGTTTTCCGCTCTCAAAGGAAATGGTTTTTCCACATGTCCAGGGGCGTGTCTAGAAGGGGGGCGTGTCTAGAGCCCCCCCAACGCCATTGGGCTAGAGTGCTGTCAATCAGTAAACGCCCAACGCCATTGGATCACAATGGAGACCACATTTCATGTCATACCACCTGTATTAGGGCCCTAAGGCACAAGAGCCCCAAAATCGTGTCCAATGTGTTCTAAGTCCATTTTTAATGCAATATTTATTTCTGATCGAATTTTCTGGTTCCCCATGACCCCCCTGATTGGTGCTGCAGTCCACCCTGGGCCCCCACAACATCCTAGAGTCGAATATAATATTATATTATTATTCCTTCGTTATTACTGACAGAAGTCAATCGACACGCCGCTGGCCTGGCGTCCCTCAGGGAGTTGGGATACGCAGCCAAACTTAAATGTCTCACTTGCACACATTTTAAGACTGAAGTCGAGTTCTCGACCTTATTTTCTGGACTGCTCTCTTAACGTATTGACCCCGTGATGGAGATGTGTGCGGTGTTTCAACGCGTCGGTCAAGCATTGTAGCCAGACGCGTTTAATTGTTTTGTGGCCTTGAGATCTTTACGAGCCGTCTGTCCCCGTTCCTCTATAGCTTATTATATCCGCCCACCCCGGGCCCGTCCCGTCAAAGGAGAGGGGGGCTACAGACGTCCCGTGTTGAACGAAGGGGAGCCCCACTCCTCCTCACCGCCCCTCCTCGAGTTGCTCCTCTCACTCAAACGTACCCTCGCACCGCCACAGCGTCTCCGCGCTCGGTTAACGACAGCTTGGCGAGTTTTAAAAAGGGACGCGACTCCCTGCCTGCTTCTTTCCCCCCCTGCCGCGTTTTTCTCTCACCCCCGCGGAGCCATGAACGCGCTCCTCCTGGCGCTCCTGGGCGCGCTCCTCCTGGCGGGACTGTGCGGCGCGTCGCGCTCGGACGCGCCCCGGGGAGTCGCGAACCCCTTCGTGTTCGACCCGAAGGCGAAGTGCGAGCCTCCGTGCAAACACTCCGGGATCTGCATCCGCAACGACACTTGCTTCTGCATGCGGGGCTACGAAGGAGAGACCTGCCAGTACGGTGAGGTCTTGTGTTGTTTTTAACCACGAATTATTTGTCACCCAACTTACTTTATTCAATTGAATGCATGAAGTATCATAGCATGCATATGGTGCAACATTGCAAAAGAAAATATATTTAATTAACATTTATCTGACTCCCTATGTATAGCTAATCCAGCCTCAGTAATATTTGGTATCCATTGACTTTTATTACTCGGCAACAAGAGATGTGAGGACAGAAAACTATTTCCTTTGTCTTTTCTGTCCATGTTTGGCTGTATCCCATTGGTCAATACATTTTCTGACTGATCTCATGTCATATCACCCATTTTTAAAAACTAAAACAAAAGTGAATGAAATAACATTGACAATATCAACGTCTTTGCTCCATGTATTTAATGCGTGAAGTGTTGGACACAAAAATGTACATTGACATAAGTTCAACCTGTGTCCAGCCAACTGCTATCCCAAATGTAAGAACGGTGGACAGTGTCTTCGACCGGGGAAATGCAGATGTCCTGCTGGGTTTGGCGGGAAATACTGTCACAAAGGTACGACTATCCATCTCAGATGTGTGTCTTCATCTCATGTGATCTAATGCGTGGCTAAGACTAAAGACAGTACTGACAGTGTGTTGTGTTTGGCAGTGACCTGTGAAGGCGGCTGTTGGAACGGAGGAGACTGCATTGCGCTCAACGGCGTGGCCACGTGCCTCTGCCTCTCCAGCTGGACCGGAAACAAATGCCAACACGGTTCGTTAACCAATTACAATGGTTTATCTGACGGTAGCCCCGCCCTTATGGCTTCATGATGATCATCAGTCAATCATCAATTTGAGATGTTCTGTGCTGTTATCAGGAGCAACGCAACCTAAAAGTCAATGTAGTTTTGTTTAAATGAAATGTGTGTAACGGGGGGGACCTGTGTGTGCATATCGCATGGGAGCTGTGTGTTACGTGGGGAAGTGTTGTTGTGCTGGCGTGCGGAGGGTGAGTTATGACCTGCGCTTCGGTTTCCACGGCAGCGGTGTGTCCCCAGGGCTGCAGGAACGGCGGCAGCTGCGTGGCCCCGGGAATCTGCAGCTGTCCAGACGGCTGGGTGGGCGGAGCCTGTCACACTGGTGAGGGCAACCCTGGACATGGCCCTGTCTGTCTGCGTGCACGTCTGTCTGTCTGTGTGGCCTGTCTGGTTTGTCTTGCTCGCCTGTCTTCCTGTCTGTTTGTCGGTATCCAAATCTGTCTGCCTGCCTGTAAAAATGTCCGTCTGTTTGTATCCAAGTTTGCCTGGATCTCTGTCTCTCTCTCTCTTGCTTACACAAACACATGTGATCAAGTCTTATGTGAGCATCCCATGAAATTCACAGAACAGCCGAGTAAATGTATTTTATAGAGCACTAAATCTGCCACCTTCTACTCAAGTGGGGACTTCTGAATCTGGAAATCTGAATTTTCCAGATGTGACAACACTCAATGTAATACTTTTTTTTTTACGTAAGGGCCAGATGCAGGAACAGGAAGTAGTGCATGCATGTGTGCAGTTATTTAGAGGCCCCCTATATTACCACCAGGTGTGCTGTTGATTAGCCATGACAAGCCATCAACCTGCCAGACTACCCAGTGGACTGTACCAACCGGTGGGCTGCTCTATATCCATCAGGGTGGACACTCCCACGTGTGAGGTCACTATAGGGTAGACTTGTGATGGTTATACATCACAATCGGTGGTAAAATAGGTAAAAACAAGCCCTGAACCTCCCTCTCTGTCGTCTCCAGCCGTGTGCAGCCAGTCGTGCCTCAGCGGAGGGAAGTGCATTTCTCCGGAGAAGTGCCGGTGTCGCCCGCCCTACGAAGGCCCTCGCTGCGAGAAGAGGAGGTCCCACGACTTCTCCCTGCAGAAGGTCAAAGGCCGCTAAGGGACCCATGGGGGGGGTTTATTTGTTTTAGATATGCTCACTCATGTGTATGACTACACACTGTATAAACCATGTGTGCTGTGATTTCCCATTAAACACGTCCATATATGGACATTGTCTGTATGTAGGTGCTGTATGCATGTATGCAAGTACGTTGAACGTCCTGAAATAAAGGAATTTAGGAAACTGTGAAATTGTTTATTGAACGTTTATTTCGTCCCATGTGATTCATGACAAATGAGCATCAATCATTTCATTGGTTCATAGCAAAACCTCTAACATATCACTATTGTACTTTAACATTATATCAATATACAAACGACATTCATTTAAGTTTACTGTGATCATTAAGTATTTGGTATCGTTCATTAGAACATTAGTGAATTAGTGAATAGTAATTAAATAGTGAATAACATAGGTAATAGGCAGTTCAGTCCAACTCTACCCTGATGAAGACTCATAAACGACCAAAGTGGATAAACGAAGGTTAACTGAGTTTCTCTGAAGATCGGGTCGCTCTAAAAATGCTGATGTGCATCCCGTTCGTCCTGAAGTGATGCAGCAGACGCCGGGCCTGTGTTTCTCATCAAGTCGATGATTTATGAAGAGCTCACCGAGGCTCAACTCAAGGAAAACACAACATGTCGAACCACAAAACAAACCGAATGAATGAAAGGCGCTTTGGTGCGGCGGCAGGGATTCCACGCTTGTTGGTAACCGGGGGCGATGAGGTAGTACAGACCAACAGGGACAACGAGACAAGTGCAGTATATCAAGTCCCTTTGTTAACAGGTGTGCACACAGCCACACACACACGCAAAATCACACTCACGCACGCACATACACACACACACACACACACACACCAAACAATCCCTTCTGCGCCATTTGCTTTGTGCGTTTGGGTGCGTCCTCGGTGGCTTTATGCATATGGTGCCTGAAACATTGCAAAAGAAAATATATTTAATTAATATTTTAAAATTGCTCTGTGACTCCCTAGGTATAGCTAATCCAGCCTCAGCAATATTTGGTATCCACTGACTTTTATTACTCGGCAACAAGAGATGTGAGGAAAAACCATTTCCTCTGGCTTCTCTATCCATGTTTGGCTGTATCCCATTGGTGAATATTTGGACTGATCTCTGATTGGTCGGTTTTGGCAAGATAGTGCATCAGAGCCATGCATAAACATTAGTGTGTACTTTGTTTGCTTGTGTCTGCAGGGCAGGTTGGGGTGTTCGACTACCAAGCCAAAAGGTTCTGGGTTTGATCCCCAATGTCTGCCTGTATGACAAAACATGGCGTCTGAAGTCTGGCTCAACCTGATGCCATGTTTTCAGTATTTTGGGGCCCTTTTAAATAAACTTGAAGTCTTTAAGTGCAGTTAGAAGCAGGAGTGTGAGGTGACCTTCGTCCCCTACTCACCTTGACCCCACAGGTGAGCCCCTTGTATCCCCTCCGACAGTGGCAGTAGTCTGGCAGCACACACCTCCCCCCGTTCAGACAGCGCACCTTACAGACGGCTGCTCACACAACCGACCAATCAGGAACGGAAAAGCATGGACACACAGTTGTAGTGCCATGCATTTACAACATAAAACATTAAAGCATCATTTTGTAGTAATTTTTTGATCTAAAATCGACTGTAAATAAGGAAACGCTTTTGAAATTCAAAATTACTCTATATTTAACGTTCAGGTTATGGCAGTTTATGTTTAGGGGAAGACTAGAGAAATGTGAATTATTCATTTCATGTTCATGTTCATTTCCAGCCTCATGTACCATGAACCAACATACATGTATACTGTATGCATGAACGACGGTGAATGAATATACATGAATGAATAATGGTGAATGCACAAACATGAATATGAATGAATGACAGTGAATGAATATACATAAATATGAAAGAATAATGGTGAATGTACAATGAACATGAATATGAATAAGAATAAGACTGGATGATGGTGGATGAATATACATGTGACTGGATGATGGTGGATGAATATACATGTGACTGGATGATGGTGAATGAATATACATGTGACTGGATGATGGTGGATGAATATACATGTGACTGGATGATGGTGAATGGATGATGGTGAATGTACTCACGCGTGTGACACTGGATGCCCTCCCACCCCTCGGGACAGTGGCAAGTGTTGGGCCCCACGCACTCTCCTCCGTTCCTACACGTCTGCAGACACGCGGCTACACACACACACACACACACACACACAGGATAGGTAAACACACTTCTACAGGGCCCAACAGTACATCTAGATACTTTACTACATGTATATAAATGAAGTGTATTCAGCGT
>OMKN01073426.1:0-10135 GCA_900302345.1 Melanonus zugmayeri
TTTTTTTTTTTTTTTTTTGGGGGGGGGGGGGGGTAGAGGGAGGTTATGCAGGGTCAAGATGAGCTCTGAACAAGTGTGTCTTGAGCCTCTTGCGGAAGCTAGTAAGCGGCTCTGCTGTCCTGACTATGGCAGGGAGCTCATTCCACCACTGCGGCCAGAACAGAGAAGACTTGTGACTTAGGTGAGCAACCATTGCATCCTCTTAGCGATGGTGGTACCAGCCGGCCAGCTGAGGCTCGAGCTGGGGCATGGGGTTTTACCATCGCTTGGAGGTAATCATCATCATCACCATGACCACCAAATAACAAAAGCATCAACGACAAGAAACATGGTCATCATCACCATCATCACCATGACCACCAAATAACAAACATCAATGACAACAATAATCATCATCATCATCATCATCATGACCACCAAATAACAAACATCAATGACAACAATAATCATCATCATCATCATCATGACCACCAAATAACATAAACATTAACGGCAAAGACGACCTTCATCACCATCACCACTACCACCATATGAATCCTCATAATCATAATAATCATCATAATAGTCTCACAATATGGTGCCCCATGTGAGGCCAGCGGCAAGGTGCAGTACCTTCTGTGACAGGTAGAAGGCAGCGATGCCCAGCGGCCAGAAGCAGCAGAGCATGGAGAAGAAGGCGAGCCCCAGGTGGTCCTGGGGGATCATCAGGGGGAAGTCTCTCTCGCTGTCCGACTCGCTCAACTCATCGCTGGACGAGTCCTGTGGAGTGCAGGTCACACGTGCCGTCGGTCTCACGGCAACAACATTGTGGATAAAATGGAATCGTAAATCGTTTTGCCCTCTGGTTTGTTGAGTTGGACGAGGAACAATCTTAGTTCCTGGATCATCATCATCACTATAATCTGGAACTGTCATCTTATGGCACGATCTTTGGATATTTTTTGCTTGAAAATACACGTGAGATCACAGCAAAACAAAATTGTAAGATTGCTGCAGAAACAAAATTACATTTTGTGTAATTGTCATTAGCATTTAAAATGATCTGCATTGCAATAGAAATTATAGGGTATTTTCAGTTCATACTTATTATTTATTTCTTAATTTATCTATTTATGAACTTATTTATTCATATATTATTTATCTGTGTTGTTTACAGTAGGAGGATCTTGCCTGTGACTGAATGGGGTTATGCTGGATGTATGCAGCTATGCTGACCACAGTCAAATCATGACTCATACTATTTATTTATTTGTTTGTTCGACAACCCTGCCGTACAAACCTCGACAACCCTGTTCCTTTTATGTGTTTTAATGGTGTGTGTGTGTGTGTGCGCATGCGTGCGCGTGTGTGTGTGTGTGTGCGTGCATGTGTGTGTGTATGTGATGTTCATGTGAGCTCATTAGAGCTGCCTGTCCACGTAGTGCTACGTTTAATCCAGACAATGTAATTATCATAAAACAGCCTTCAGCATCACAGCACACAGAAAGAGGACCTTTCCTCTGACCTTGCTGAGAGAAAGCATTCATTCCATAGCAGCCAAGGCATCTCATGTGCCTGTGCTTCCAACTGATTGGACAGCTACCGAACCTTTTTATTTTATGTATTTTTATTCAGAGACTAGTTTTTTTGTTTTTTGTTTTAGAACATCCCACTATCTTGAAGTGTCTTGTATCTTGAAGCTAATTATAACTAAATATGTATTTATATGATACTATATTATAACTGTAATAACTGTACATTATATTATGTCATGTTATGTGTTATGTTATCATATATATATATTATATTATTCACCTTTCAATTGTGCTTGGCTTTTGTTTAGCGATCCATAAAAAAGACACCATAATAACCAGGTCTCATCTCATCTCTCATCTACCTTCTCGGTTCTTCGATTGCGTTGCAGATTTTACAAATGCTTTGTTAATATGCCTTTTTTTAGAAGCCCCCCTTCCCCCTGGCCCACATTTTCTACTGAGATTTCAGAGGCGGATTTCTCTTCATTTCTCCACAGTAAGACACAAGATGGTGATTATTAGGTATTCACAGAGTATCTGTTGATACCTATTGTTTTTGTAGTGGATATTATTAGTATTTTTAATTAGTAACCCCTATAGCTTAAGACCTGATTGCTCAAAAGTTGCTGAATTTGGCGACAACATATGTATTGTATATAAGCCGAAAAAAATGATTCTTCGCCTCAGCAAATACAGCTCATGTAAACTAAGCAATGTGTACTTACATTAAGCAAGTTATAAAGTTTATATGATATGTACTACTGTATACAATACAGAAGTTCAATTTACTGAACTTCTGAGCTAAACAGAATAAAGCTTAACAGATAAGAATAATGTTAAGTAATACCAGCATGTTGTTAAACTTTATTACATTTTACAATGTAACAAAGTGATCACAAGGAGATGATGACGTAATAAGCTGCATTTATTGCATAAAAATAAGTTGTGTAACCTATGACATTTGCAGAACATTAGCACATCATGAACACAGTGTGCATGATTCATTGCTGCACTTTATCTTCCTTGGCTTAGAGAAAAATAAACACCTACCAACCATCATTTGATTAAATGAATTCAGTTGCTACCAATATTTATTTGAACAACACTATTATAGAACTCTTGTAGCAAACACTTCAGACAGCACTAAAACAATCTAATAATCTAGCGATATCTCTCTGGGCTACAGGCCTATTATACTCGAAAATGAGCATTAGGTGAACATAGGGGCAATTCAATTTTAATCCTGTGAGAGGCAGCAAAGTGCTGTTGTAGTGCCTAGACTGCTGAACATCCATTAGGCTGCCTTCACATAAGAAATTTGCTCTTCGCTCACTGCGAGGCAGGGTGCAACAGAGCAGAGGCAAAGTGGCGAAAGTGCAGCGCAGGTATACGTCATCAAAAAGTGCCTAGTGAGAGAGCCTCGCGAGGTCGCTTCTGGCTACATCACATACAGCCGTTATCTCATTGGTTGTGCTTTGAAAGGTCAGTGGCAACCAAGGTCAAAGTTGAAATAATTTGAACTTTGCGCG
Organism: Melanonus zugmayeri; assembly: GCA_900302345.1. Classification (NCBI taxonomy): domain Eukaryota; kingdom Metazoa; phylum Chordata; class Actinopteri; order Gadiformes; family Melanonidae; genus Melanonus; species Melanonus zugmayeri. The sequence goes on from OMKN01073426.1 coordinate 3,044, forward strand.
CAGTGGCAATTTCGAGCAGTGCGCCACGCCGAGGGCAGCGGTACTGCATAGTTGGGCGCCACTGCTCTCCCATAGGAAAACAATGGCACAGCCAGTGCAGCGCAGTTTTACCGCCGATCATGTGTAGAAGCCTTTAGAAGAAGAAGACGAGCGAACGGGAGGAAGCTAATGTTAGCTCGCTGCTAATGAGCATCCTGCCATGTTCTGTTGGCAGGATGCCAACAGAACATGGAAGTAGAGCACCTGTCTACAAACTTGTGGTGCAATAAAGCAGAAGATAATACAGATAGAGGGCTCTGACTAACTGACCCAACATTGTCGATTAGAGTTGAGAAAACGGGCGTGGAAGCTTCGGTTTGAAGTCAGCTCCTTTTTGGAGTGAAACTCAACTTTTGAATAAATCATGTAAACAGGTTAATGTCGTAATCACACTCACGCTTCAATAGAATTACTGTATAAACGGATTATTCTCAGTAATCAGGATATTTGTTCGCTGTCAGGGAATAGCAACTGTATTGGAATTGGAATTGGTATAAGGAGGGAGAGATGTTGAGTTACATGTCTTATTTTTGGCATTTAAAAAAATGACAAAAATGGCCCAACCAGGCCTGTCCGCGACACGGAAGACGGAACCGCGACTCAGGACCATGGACATTTGTATCGCGGATTCGGTCTCGGTTTCAGAACCGTTACACCCTTAGTAATTATCAATAATGGCATGATAAACAAGCAGGTCAGAATTGAAAGGACAACGAGGGGGATGGTAAGTTAACAAGGGGGATGCTTTTAGCTCATTTAGCTAACAAGGGGGATACCATCCCCTCTCATCCCCCCTCAAATCGCCTACTGCAAATACAAATGTAATCTTTTTTCTCAGTATACATTTTATGCCTCTGAAGGTTATATCACCCATATGAATACAATTTTTTCTCTTGTCTTTATAGCATTAGACTGCCAATTAGCCAGCAGCTTTGTGGCTTAAGAGGCTTACATCACAAACCTCTGTAAGTGCAGCCTTAAATTATATTAATAATCATTGTCTTGCCCAGAAAGGCTTTTGTTCCAACCAAGGACTACTGATCAAGGTCCTTAGCAAAGACTCTAGTGGTTGGTTAGTAGAATCAGGTGTGCTACTCCGTCAAATACACTGCACTCGACTTCACCACGCAGACGCCGTGTGGGTTGTAGCTGCTGCGGTAGTGGACCAATCACTGCAAGCGTTCTTTGATTTAATGTGCCACTACCGCAGCAGCTACAACCCATACAGCATCCGTGTGGTGAAGTCACAGCTGCGAGCAAAACCATACAAGTACATTTTTTCTAGATCTGGGTACAAAAAGGAATTAATGCAGGTATCATTTAACTGGAGAAGTTTCAATACTACTTGGTACTGGGTTATTTCGGTCGATACCTTAAAGGTATGGAGTACCGATACCTTTAAGCCCTACTAACGAGCCTCATTAAAAATAACAAGAGCGACTCACATGTTGTTGTACTTATACACGGCATTGCAGTGTTTACAGTGGGCATGGTCGTTTTTGAAACCAAAATGGTCCCACACCAAACTTCACTTCACACGCTTCATTTTCTGCCTTCTCCCGCTGACTGTGCACAGCAGCTGCTCATGTGATCATAATTTAGCGTATGGCTGTGTGAAGCTAGTCTTATGTCTCCTAAAAATAGTTGCACCATAATTGCACCATCTGGTATGTAATGTCTCATTGCTGCCACGTAGTAAAATATTTCCTCACATTGATACAATTCAAGATGACGCTACAGTTCATATTTTTATTTGATACCAACGTTAAATCGATTTTAAATCGACCAAATTCCACGTAATCAATCAAATTCTTAACGACCAATTAATGATCATCAGTCAATCGTTAACGTCCCTAGTAGATAATCAGTTAAATTAGTTGGCCTGCCAGCCAAGTAGTGGTGTGTCTACTAGAGACTTAAGAATCTTTTCTGGCATTCAACTGAGCAGTGGCTTCCATAACCAATGAGAGATGTGAACAATGCTGCAGAACATGTAAACACTATCACAGCACTGTTTCAACAGAAAGTTAAGGTGGTAGGGATGGGACTCAAATTAGAAATGGGTTTTCTTTTGTTTTTAACTTATAGTGCCAAATGAGATGGTCATGTAAATTCTGCAACACTGTTGCTTCATTATAGACATTCATTATAACTGTCTAGACTGACATCGAGCCCATGCCTTTTTTCTGAATGCCCCTGCTCTTTCAAGACCTTGAGCGCACTTACATCCCATTTATCAAGACACCATGCCCGTGTTGATGGACTAAGACAAGGGGAGGTCCTTTCTTTCTGCTGCCAAAACTGTAATTCTGGAAAAATGTCAACAGAGACTAAGTTCTTTGCACACGTTAGACCACAAACTATGCCCGCTGGTTACCCATTCATGTGCAAGACATGGTTGAGCTGCCTGAAAAGAATCCTGCCATTTACGAAGAGTTCTTGAAGGGGAATTTCGTAGTGCAGCAGTCAGAATGTAAGTTCAGCTTGATTGCAAAAGATCAATCCCATGAGCAATCGAACAAAATCCTGCAGTCCAGTGGTGGAGCAGCTGGACTCTATGAAAGCCCTGAAGCCCTCACACTCTTCATGCTTGCAGGGCCCAGTTCAAAGCTGTGTATAACAGCAGCTCATCATGAAGAAGCACATAGCTTGCAGGTAAAGTTCAGGAAAGATGTCAAAACCTTCACAGAGGTTATGGAAACCTGCGGAAATCCCTTTCTGTCAGCAAATCACAACCTCATAGCACTCAACACACAAGACGTTATGGAAACAGAAGTGGCTGGATCACTCGCAAGTGTTCATGAAGTTGGTATAGCCCTACATTCAGCTTACATAGAGCAGCGACTTGACAAGGTCACCAAAACTGTTTCAGATACAATCCCACGGACAAATACCTTGACATTTGACAATCGACCTGAACCAAAAAAATGTTTCAAAAGAACGGCATTCACTAGCAAAACATGACTCGTCACCCAACTATTCCTTTCCCTTCAATCCCAGCCTAATGCAGACAAGGCAGAATTCTTCAGGTTTGAAAATCAGAGGGAGCCACCCAGCATTTCCAACCAAGAGCTTTTATGGAGCGGCACCAAGGCGGACGTTCTTGAATGCACCAAAAGCTGCATAGCAGCTAGGGATGCCACTGTAGTTGTGCTCGATGGAGCAGTAATGGTCCAAATGGTCCGGCCAAAACATTCCAGGGCTATGTAAACACCAATATTGCTGGGTTTGTGAGGTTGCACATGAGCCGTCAATCTGTCGAGCGCTTGGATATCATGTTTGATATGTATCCAGAGGAGAACCTCAAGCACAAACTTACCAACGCCGAGGAATGGGGTCAAGAACTAAAGTAGGAGATGGAAGAACTTCTATTCCAAAGTGTAACTGGAACAGTGACTTCCTGAAGAATGAAGAGAACAAAAAAGAACTATTTTGACTTATCAGCGATGAGCTCACCAAGCATGACATGCAGGGTAAACTCCTCCTTTCTACCAAAAAGGACATTGTACTCTCCAACAGAGCTGAATATGATATATCTGCACTTGCAACCATCCTGAAGCAGACACAAGAATGATTCTGCACATGGCACATGCTGGGGCCAATGGCCATAAAAAGGTATTTGTCCATACGGTTGACAGCGATGTTGTATTACTTGCAATTAGGCTTCACAGATCTAGATTGGCTTAGCATGCAGAAAGAGCTACCGGGATATTCCTGTTCACAAGATCCACAATGCTCTTGGTCCCCAGAAGTCACTGGCTTTACCTCTCTTCCACGCGCTTACTACACCAGCCTTCTTGGGCTATGGGAAAAGGAGTGCATGGGCAGCTTGGGATGCAACACTGGATCTCAGAGAAACCCTGGTTGCCCTCACCTTGGAGCCTGAACAGATCACCTCAGATGTCCATGTCCAAAGACTGGAGCGTATGGTCATCATCATGTACAGCAAGAGCTGTGGCTCCAGCTGAGTAGATGAAGCCAGACATCGGTTTTTCTCAAATGGTACCAAGTCCCTCAAGAACCTGCCTCCCACCCAAGCTGCACTGATTCAGCATGTCAAAGGGGCACTGCTGCAGGCCAGCTTCTACTGGAATCAGGCAACCTCCGTCCAGCAGAATATCACAGAGTTCAGTATGTGGGGCTGGGACACTTGGGAACCCTACTGGACCCATCTTGCAGATGTCAGTAAAGCCTGTGCCATTCTCCTCCACTGCAGCTGCAAAAAGACATGTAGTGGGTGCTGCAAATGCTGTAAAGCTGGAGTCCATTGCACCTCAATATGTGGATGCGAGGGTGCCTGTACCAACAATGAGGGTCGAGACAACGGTATTTGAGCAATCTGGTTGTGTGATTCAGATATAAACAAAAAACACTCGTCACCTCAACAACTTCTATCCAAAACTCACCTTAGTAAATCAAAAGGACTGAGCATCTTCTGTTGTTCTTTTGTTTCTGTTATTTATTATTTTGTTCAAATTCTAAACAGCTTTGGTCATCATTGATAGCATTTCAATTTTATGCTGAGTATTGATGCACATACTGAGTGTTATCTGTATCAATAGGAATGGGTTCTACTCTTCTACTTGTATAATTGTTTCTGTAAGACACATAGGTTGTTTGTTTTCAGGAGTTTGATCTTAACTCGTTCCTACAACTTTACACTCAATCTGGGTGAAAATGTATGTTAAATGACATTTTTGGGATAGTGGCATAAATCTGAGTATTCCAATGTGTTTCTAATGCTCAAAGAGCATAAAATAGACACCATGTTTGCCAAAAGAGTCAAAGGTTATGGTAAAACTCATTTTCGGGTAGCCACCATCTTGGAAATATGCTAATTAGGTTTACCCAATCATAAAGATAAGCATTCATATATGTTTCTAATGGTCAAAAAACATAAAATATACACCACGTTTGCATTTGTAGCTCATCTGGTTCAAAGGTTATAATTGAAACCTTTTTCGGGCGGCGGCCATATTGGATTTGGCTGCCATGGTGGGCGATGATGGAGTCCGCCCTCTTGCTAAATCATTAGAGCATTCCCTGGGCTACATCAGCCAAATTTGGTGCTTTCAGACTGATTTGCGCAAAAATATCCCTAAGGCCCTCCACTCCACTAAAAGAAAGTTTCAACATAGTGGAACCTGTGGAATATATCACTGATGCAAAGGAAAAGCAACGTTTCCAGTATGTTCCTATTTTTAAGTCTTTGTCTCAGCTGTTGAACAGAATATTTTGGAAAAAGCTCTTGAAAATTGTACAGTCTGTCAAAGTAGCAGTGCCTCACAGTACAAATCATTTTATGATGGTACACATTTCAGACAGAATGAGTTTCTTTGTGGAGGTGAATTCAGAATATGTTTGATTTTATATGTTGATGATTTTGAAATCTGTAACACACAAAATCACCGCTTTATTGGGTGTTGGGAAATGTACCATCACAATTACAGTCTGAGTTGTCCTCTATCTATTTAGCAACACTTTGCAAAGTTGATGATGGTGTCAAAAGACATTGCGCACTGACTGAAAAACTGGACTATTTTCATGTACTGTCTGGCTATCCACCTGATCTGTTGCACGATTTGGAAGGAATAATACCTGTCGAGCTGGCCTTATGCCTAAATGTTTTCACTAAGAAGAAATACCTGACACTAGAAAACTGCGCGCAGTATTGTGGGCCCTCGCCCCATGTGCATGTTGGTGGATTGCATATCGTCAGTAGGTGGTTATCTAGTTAATCTGTTATGAGTAGTATGTAAAAGTATAGGGCCTATAACTTCCTGTTGCCTGCAGGTGGCGCTATGACTGAGTCAATACTGACCTGTAATGTTGCTGTGTATGACGTGTAGACCACAACATGTGAATTTAATGTAAATCTGATGATGTTGGCTGACTTCCTGTTGAACAACAGGAAGTCACATAAGGCTGACTTCCTGTTGCCAGTAAGTGGCGCTATAACTGAGTCAATATTGGCGGGACTGTTATGAAGCGCACAAAGTTTTGTGGTCAGTCCAATCGTTCAGAAGTTATACACCTTTACGTGGCAATCTTCATTGGCTCATAGTGGCTCCATTTTTTGACTTTTCAAACTTTTGCCGAAATGGAACTGTAGATATCGGTCCCTAGATTGTGTCTGCCAAGCTTTATGCAGATTGCTCAATATTCCTAGGAGAAATTCAAAATGTCGGAAAATCTAAGTAACCGGAAGTTATGGGTTCATGAGGCAAATTTGTTCCTCGTGAGGAGTGGCATATGTCTGCAAAGTTTCATGACTCCAGGTCAAACGGGGCATGAGATATGCCTGTTCAAAGTTTGCGTTTTCAATCAGTCGCTATAGCACCACCCATTGGTCAATCAATGTCAAATTTGTTCCATGGCCTCTTGGCATGACCCTCTACCATCGTGCAAAGTTTCGTAAAAACCGACCAGTCGGGTATAGGTGCTGCCATAGACTTCCATTGCAGACTAAAAATAACAATAGGGTGCCTCGCACTTTCAGTGCTTGGCCCCCTAAATATAGCTGCAAGCAGCAATGCCGGGGGCCAAGCCACGAGCACACTTTGCACAACAAGCCATAGCATTTAAGTGCAAAATTTCACGAATTTAGTTTAAATGTGGCATGAGATATGCCTGTTTGAAATGTAGTCACTTTCAAGCCTTTTATCTTGTTATAGCGCCACCCTGTGGCCAATCAGCTTCATCTTTCTCCAGTGGCCATTAGGCATGCCCTTCTACGACTGTACAACGTTTTGGAAAAATCGGCACTGTGGTTAGTCCTAAACCGGAAATGAGCTCTCTAGTGCCGCCATTTTGGTTGATTGGGCCAATAATGGTGGGTTAGCCTCCGGTTATGTGTTGTGATATGCCTACAAAGTTGTGGTGTTCAGTCCAATCATTCAGAAGTTATGCACCTTTACGTGAAAAGCCACACCCTCCGCAATCTTCATTGGCTCATAGCGGCTCCGTTTTTGACTTTTCAAACTTTCGCCGAAATGGAACTGTAGATATCGGTCCCTAGATTGTGTCTGCCAAGTTTCATGCAGATTGCTGAAT
>OMKN01073439.1:0-19881 GCA_900302345.1 Melanonus zugmayeri
AGTGTATATTTAGGTACAATCCTTCTGGCATCTTTCTGTGGATGCTTTCTTTATCAATCAGGGTAGGTCTGGGGCTGTTTGATTGGTTCAGGGCATTAGATCTGAATGAAGCCCTCGATATCAAATGAAACCCTCGATATTCTTGTTCAGCTGAACACGATTCAATTCAATATATTATGATTGCATATCGGTGGCGTTACCGTAAAACATTCATTGTTTCCTAGGCGAAGGGCGCTAGCGATGTTATATTGATTATATAAATAATTTCACTGCCTCTATAATAGTTCATATTGGTGATACATTGTTGTCTTTGGAGGAAATAAAGAAGACTGGGGGGGAGGCTATGCTGTCTATCTCCACAAATCACTACACTGATAAACCTGTTTGCATCTCAGAAAGTATTGGACAAGAAATACAACTTCAGCACCAACCACCACTGGTGGTGTGTGTACAGACTACAGGGGACAGCGTGTGTACAGTTTGCTAACCTGCAGCTAATAGCCTTCGCCTCTTAATTTCCATTAGCTCTTCAGTTCTGCACAGTATTTTAAAAAGCTTTCTCCTCTTGTTTCCATTGGCTCTACAGTTCTGTACAGTGTTTGTGTGATGCATGTATCATGATTATTGCTGCTTTGGGCTGTGAGAACTTTCCTCAGATAAACAGATTAAATATTTATAATAAATACATTTAAAATGACTGATTTATTAATCAGTCATTTTGTATTTATGTATTATACCAAGGGGAAGCATGCACAGGGAGAAAAGAATTAAGACCAATAATTGAACCTTGGGGAACACCACACATCAGCTTTTGTTCTGAATAAACATGGCTCTGACAACAGGTGCTTGTGTAAATGTAACACCAGTTCTCATGGCCCAAAGCAGCGATCATGTAGCAGAGTCCTCGCTACTGCCACCAAGGACGGGACTCAAACCCTCAAAAGTGGCTGGTACAGGTCTTCTCCAGAAGGGGTTATCATAGTTGGGTCTCATTAAGCAACCACAAAAATCGGAATGAAAAAAAACATTCATAGCTATTAGAGCTGCTTTTTGTACTGTTGGCACTTTGCCAAGACGGTGTGGGCGTGTCAGGTCCACGACAATGGCACACTCTGCAGTCGGTGTAGTCCAGCCCTATATGTTTGAGCCATGTGAGGATGAGGCAGGAGCCTCAAAACAATTCATTTGAGTCACTGAATGGTGAGTTACAAATTGCTTTGCTATCCAGATGAACCGAGCCGAGCCGCCTCAGGGCGCGTCTCACACAATCCAAATAAAAGAGTGGATAAAATAAAAATGATCTGTACAGGGATCAAACCCACGACCTTGGCATTATTAGCACCACACTCTGACCAACTGAGCTAAGCAACCACTTTGCTCACCATCAAGCAGATCAGTAGCGGAGGAAAATAATCTAACCAGGATTCCCCTAGTAGCGGCGAGTGAAGAGGGAAACGCCCAGCGGCTCCAATTGATTCGTGGATCTTGTTTCTTCTATGATTGGTTCATCACTTATTACGAAATAAGTGATGAGAATAATCCTGCCCAATTCAAAGCCCAACATCAGGAACGAGTAAAAAACGTAAATTACGATATTTTAGACATGGATGTAAACTAATGTCTAATACTATTTAGGTGCTTACTAGTATGAACATAAGACCCTAAATTACATACTTAGAAGGTTTTTGTGGATTTGGGTGTCCAGTCACTTTAATATGAGTGTATAACACTTTACATGGTGTCAGAAGTGAAGCTGACACAGTACCTTTACTCAGTTTAGAGTTTGTTGGGGATTATTACGTTTTTGGCGCCGGAGCAGTTTAACTTGGCCAAGCCGGAGGACTGGCCAGATTGGAAACAATGTTTTTCCAGGTACCATGTCGCATCAAAGCTTAACAAGGAGCCAGCCGATGTCCAAGTGTGCGCACTGATTTACTCTATGTGCCCAGAGGCAGAACAAGTGTATAAATCATTCGCCTTGGATGGCGAAGAAGAGGCTAACGATTATGACCTTGTGATGAGACTGTATGACGGCCGTTTCGTGCCGAAAAGGAAAGGAATGTCATTTTTGAGCGGGCAAAATTCCACTCGCTGACTCAAGGGACAAGTGAGTCTACGATAATAAATGAGGCCACATATAGCCGCCTCTGTGTGAAGCCACAACTCAGACCAGTAATGGCTAAACTCCATAGCCCAGGAGGAAAAATGGGCCATAAGGCACAATTCTTGGCCAAAGTTCAGGTCACAGAAGGAAGAAAAACTAAAGACTGTTACTTCAGGGTAATAGTTGCAAAGTCGACATGTGATGATCTGCTGATCAGTTGGAGTTCACATGGGTTTGATCCAACACATTGGAGAAGTGAGTGTGTACGGGGAGTTAGGACTCCTTAAAATAGTAAAAATAGTCCTCAAAGAAGATGCTAAGCCATGCAGTGTCACAGCACCTCACCAATTCCAATTCTACTACAAGTTGAAGAGGAGTTTAAGCAAATGGAGAACGGCATAATAGAGCGTATGACGTAGCCCATGGAATGCGTAGCCCCTATGGTGCCAGTGATCAAAGCACAGTGTAGTCAACTCTGGATGCAGCGAGCGGGATTTGGCAGATTGCCTTGGATGAAAAAAGCTCCAAGCTCACAACATTCATAACCCCTAAGGGACGCTACTGTTTTAAAAGGCTCCCATTTGGAATCTTGTCCGCACCAGAATTATTCCAACAAAAAATGCAGAACTGTTGCAGGACCATGACGGCACTGTCGTCTACATGGATGATATCTTGGTGTTTAGAGCCACGATGGAAGAACATGACCACCATCTGGAATAAGTGATGGAAACTATCCAGAAATGTGGTCTGAATCTTAACCGCCAGAAGTGTAAGATAAGGCAGAGCTCTCTTCACTTTTTGGGCCAAGTTGTCAGCCAGGGCAGCATTGCGCCAAGCCCACAGCGGGTGTCCGCCATCACCGCCCTGGAAACGCTCACAAATGTGTCAGAGTTGAAAAGAGTGCTTGGTATGGTGAATTATGTAGGCAGATACATACCTCACTTGTCTCAAACCCTTCACCCTCTAAATGAGCTGTTAAAAACCAGTGTGGCATGGATGTCGGGCCCACAGCAGTCCAAGATGGACAACACTGGACTAAATGAGGACGTCCATGCCATCGAAGAGCATGAGAGGCATAAAACTGGAGCGGATAAAGGCAGAAACAGGAAAAGATGACTCCCTGCAGCTGGTCAGATGCTACATTGGGTCTGGGTGGCCACAAAATGTGAGAAATGCCACCAAGCGTTTCAGAAGCGTCATGGAGACGGCATGAAAATGGACTGTACATGTTGCAGCGTGAGTTGGATTCCATCACACTTTCGCTTTTGCCGCCATGGCTTCTGTTGTGATTACCGGTCAGCAAATATCACACATTTAGTGCTTGTGTGCAATCAGTAAATCTTTCACAGCGTGACTCCTCTCCAACTCTGAGACACTGTGTACATTCTGTACAGCTCTCATGGTTCATGGTTGTCTATCTTCATCCTACACACCTGTCTTTGGCCTCCGTTACACTTGTTGTTTCAATGCAACTTTTATCATCTGATCACGCCAGCAGGACACATTACCTGTCAGGTCTGGATTCAGTCTCAGATCAGATCTTGCTCACATTGGGATCTGATGAGCCAGACCACATCTTGAGGTGGCTTTTGTCATGCATGCATGAATAGTGCTCGTATCCGCTACGCTCTCCTCAATGATGCACGTTTGGTTGCAGACCCTACCCACTACAGACCATCTTGTGAAATCCGAACACAGATCCGGGCCACAGAGTTCGCATTCAGGTGTCAAGCGTGGACGTCAGACCTGTGTTCTGATCTGTGTTCGCATCCAATCACACAAGTGCAACCGAAGCCTTCATCACATATGCTAAACTGCACTGTGATGATCTCATCACCATGAGGAGTTCTGATTGGTCTGTTGCAGTGGTCATCCGTACTAAAACCAAACCTCTTCAATAGAATAGTGTTTTACCTTTTGAATGTCTAAATGTCTTGAAATGGTAAGTTTTGATCATAGTTTTAAGAACCATTTCAGGAATAGTTTTAGGAGTTGTTTAAGGGTAAACCGTCCGTAATTGGTCCGTCCACTTTTTGGGGTTTTGAAAGTTGCTTTCAACAGGAGCGAAGCCAGACTGATCCTCAGCGAGAAACTGAAAAAAACACCAACTGTATGATTGGGGAGAAGCTGCACATGTTTGCAGTGACTCTATAACATGGATGTCTATCGATAGTTATGCATCATATTCCTTTTTTCAGTCTCTTTATTTATTTGTACACATCTCTCTCTCTCTCTCTCTCTCTCTCTCTCTCTCTGTCTATGTCTGTCTGTCATTTGTGCTCGAGCTCAGCGACTCTCCTCTTACAAAGGAGTGCGTTGTTGCACAGTGACGGCAGAATGATCATAAAACTAAATTGGTACAATTCAGAACTCCCCAGAAATGATGACTGGGACTGTTTTTATGCTGTTGCCTTGGCATGAAGTGTACAGGCAACTTCATCTGAAGTATACAAGGCTCTTACTGTGATACATTACCCCTGCTCTCTCTCTCTCTCGCTCACACACACACACACACACACACAGGCACACCAATACGTACAAAATTTGAATGGATTTACACACACATACACACACACACACACACACACAATCAATAAACATACTGATATTCAAAGAATGGAATGGATTTGCACACACACACACACACACACACACATCTAGGAAACCGAGAAAGATTTACTATGGAGTGGAACAATTGAGTCACTCAGTGTGGTAGGGAAAGTGACAAAGTGAGTGAGTGAGTGAGTGAGTGAGATAGCCTTCTCTTAAGACATTTACCAAACCATGGAGTGGGAGACATCACTCACCCACAATGCACTGCACCTTTGACTCCTGTTGGGGGAGTAAGCCAATGGGGAGCTTGGCGGTGTGCTGGTTTATTTGATTGCCTTTTGGGCAAGTATTCCTAAAGAAACCATTGATCATAAAGAGACTGCACCAGGTCCATGTCATTACAGCAAACACTTTCTAAACACGTCATGCGATGTTTGTGCGCTGGTGCAGTGGTTCTTCTTCTACAGACTGGGCAGTGACTCCACCATTAGACATAGGCTCCGCCTCCTAACTTCCTCCTTTGTTGAACCCATCAGCCTATCATCCGTGGCCATAAACGGGTGCTGTTCCCACTCTTCAGCTTCCCTTTATTCTTGGTGCTGAAACTGGTGAATCTGGTCCCTTGACCAGAGTGTGATGACCTGGGAGGTGGATGACCTTGAAGGGTGATGATAAGCTGGTGGTTCACTCTACTTACATGAAGGAATTGCTAAGGAATAGCCATCGTCTCCTTAATGCGTCCCTCCTCTAGTCCCCTTGACATTGTTACAACCTCTTTGTTAAAAGATGTTTTCGGCTCCTCAGGCCCGAGCATACTCTCCATTGTGAATAGCTCCCTTGACTCTGGCTGTGTCCTCATTACTTTCTGATTCTGATTCTGATTCTGATTCTTTAAACACGCTATTATTCAGCCACTCTTAAAAAAAGCCTTGACAACCCATTGCTTCCCAGTAACTATAAACCTATATCATAACTTCCATTCATTTCCAAAGTCTTAGAGAAAGTAAGTTTGTAAGCAACTCCTACGTGTCCTGGACAACAATCATATCTTTGATAAGTTCCAGTCTGGTTTTTCGTGGGAGGCACAGCACTGAAACTGCTCTTCTCAGGGTTTCAAATGATACCATTGACCACTCTATTCTCCTGAGCATATTCTCCTTCAGCGATGGGTGGGTATAGCTGGGACTGCCCTTGACTGGTTGGCCTCCTATTTATCAGATACGTTTTTCTGTGGTTATTGAGGACTACATCTCCTCGTCTGCTCCGTTGACGTGTGGTGTTCCCCAAGGTTAAATCCTTGGTCCTATTCTTTTCTCTCTGTACATGCTTCCCTGTACATGCTTTATTAATCAGTCATTTTAAATGTATTTCTTATCACTGTTATGTTGACGACAACACAGCTGTACTTCTCGTTCAAACTGAATGACCTTAGTAAGCTCCCTACCTTGCAAGACTGGATGTCATGTAACTTCCTCCAGCTTAACCCTGACAAAACCGGAATCCTTATTATAGGCCTTAGAGCATTTCTGGTAAAGTACAGCAGTGTATTGGTCCTTTAGCAGCAAATGTTAACCCAGCCTCAAAAACCCTAGGGGTCCAACACATGAACTTTGAATTGCATGTAAAGTCCAAGCCTGTTTCTTTCAACTAAGAATCATTCAAAATCAAAATCAAATCTGTTAAGATCTTTCCCAGATCTTTCAAGATCTAGGAAAGATCATTCATGTTTTTCACTCTTCTGTGTCTCGGCTCCAATTGGTCCAAAATACAGCTGACATGACATAGGTCACACTTTACACCAGTGTTGGCTTCTCTACATTGTTACCCATTGAGTGCAGAATTGATTTTAAAATTCTCCCAATCACTTTTAAAGCCCTAAATGGGCTGTCCCCACTTTACTGAATGATTGTGTCCCGTGGCCACAGTGAGATCACGTTAGTTATTAAAATGCAGTCATTGGATAGTTTTAATAAGCTGTTTCCTAAGCAACTTTTATAATGTGTGATGTCTTCTGTGCAGTTTTAATGTCCCTATATTGTTATTTTCTTTTTTGTTTGTTTTCTTCTTTGTTGCTTTTTGTTCTATTCTATTCTATTTTGTTTAAAGTTTTCATTGTACAGCACTTTATAAATACATTTGACTTACTTACTTACCTACTATAAGTCACTATAGGTAACCTATTAGGCCTACCAAGTTTAATAGATATTATGCCCCAGACAGAACGGCTGTAGTGTTTTTCGTTTGAGAGGTTACAAGGGAAAAAGCCGACATTGTTTAGTAGGAGATGAGGTAGGATATAATAATATAAGGTAGGATATAATAATGTGTCAATATGGCAACAATGACTGTGAGAGTGTGTGTGGCTGGTTTAAGCAGCCTCACCTGGCCCGAGTCAGACTCGTTAGACTGGAGGCTGAGCCCTGTCCGGACAGTATGTACCATCCGCTCGTTCCTTCACCATTCATATGCTCATCCCAGTGTGACGTACGCGTTGCCACTGCCACCAAATGAACCTCCACATGGGGCTACAGGGCCTCTCCCTGACGACAGGACACAGGGCGATGTTGGAACTGGTTTATTGATGAAGCATGAATGGTGAATGAACGAGCGGATGGTACACTCTGTCCGGACAGGGCTCAGCCTCGAGTGTGTGTAGAGGTGGCTGGTTTAAGCCTGTGGGCTGATTACAGATTGGCCCACAGGTGAGTCTATCGAGTCTGACTCGGGCCAGGTGAGGCTGCTTAAACCAGACACACACACACTCTCACAATGACATGAACCTTTTTAATTATATAATTATATGAAAGAACGAATAATAACGACTCATGCAGTTGAGAACTCTGCGTGTGTGGCGATGTGTGTCCAACACAAGTACACACACAATGAGTTAGTTAGTTAGTCTATATTGTACAATCTGAGACATATTCATGTGAGGGACAAGTCCACACTGGTATTATAATGATATGAACACATGAATAATAACAAATCAAGCAGTTGAGAACTCTACTCTCACACTAACACACTAGTTTTATATTATAGCCTATTGTAAAATGTGATTGATTCGTTTAAGAGACATTTCATATATTTGGGTTGTTTCAGACAGATGGAAAACACACAATTCTGTGATGAATGATTGACATTGAATATTCCCCCTTTTTTGCTTCCTAATCTCAGTAGCTCATTGAGAGCTCATTTATTTCAGATTAGTCTTGTTTACACATTGGACAACGTTTCACAGACATTTCCCTGAGTGCCACACGATGATATCTTGATATCATCGTGATATTGTTGTGATATCTTGATATTGTTGGCTTGATAGTAGGAAAAAAATCTCAGGAGTTCAGGAGTTCTCGCAGCTTGTTCTCGAGACACCATCCGGGCCGAATGCGTGGTTAGTGACGCATTCCTGATTTTTGTCGCGCATGCGTACCTGTGTACCAGTTACATTTCACATTGGTGCTATCACGACTGATTCCCTTCTATCTGGCGAAGCTGGGTTTGGATGGTGCCTTGGTTTGCAGAACTGCAGGCTTCGCACAGCCAGACGCAAAGAGCACCAGACCACTACCAAGCAGTACACTGAGTTGATCAATGTGGAGGGTCATGAATGTGTTTAGCACAGTGTGACGGGAGTGCACACGGTTATGGCAACCTCATCATATTTACTGCCAGGTTGAGAAGGCTATTTTACTTATGCCTGTTGATTTATCGCTTAGACATCAACAAAGTGAGCAGTAAATCTTTTGCTCATTTGCTCAAAGCTAGAGGCTTGGTTGATCACAGAAGTAGTTTTTGGATTTGTTATTGCCAGTAAAACACTCCATAGATCATTCTTTAATGATGCTATTCTATTGCTCAAACTGCAATACCAATCCTCCAAAAATGATCAAATGATCCAAAAACATGTCTAACGCTGACAAACACAATACAAAAGCAAACACTCTGACGTCACCAAAACCCACTTGTTATGAGTGTGTTTCTTCTGTGGATTGATCGGGATCAACAGCTCTGTGGTTACCACAGTCCTCGCCGTCTCGAGAAGTTGCTTCAAGTCCGGACATGCGGAGCTAGGAGCCCATAGGCGCAGGTCTAATGACTTGTGATGTCACAGCGTGAAGGACACTATGAATTGTGTGTTTGTGTGTGTGTTTGTGTGTGTGTGTGTGTGTGAGAGTCAGAGACAGAGCCTGGCTGGCGTGACATGAATTAATCCGGCGGCCCATAACATAATATAATATAAGATGTGACTGTGGTGACTGTGGTGACCACAGACCATATTTGAATCGATCGACACGAAACCTAAAGCCAATTGGGGTAAAAAAAATGCATTGAGTTTCATTGTGGGTGTTACACATGCACACATTGACACGCCCGAGTGATGAAGAAACCAAGGGAGGAAGGGAGTGGGGGTGGAAGTTGTAAAGTGGGAACATGCACTTGTTGTCCGACAAAGCGAATGCTCTCTCCTGATCTCCTGATCACGTCAGCTCAGGGGATTAGGATCAAGTGTGTATACATCTGTTTGCACGGTGTGTGTGTGTGTGTGTCACTAGTTGAGATGAAGGGGTGCAGGCAAAAAAATATATTTGCCTGCCCGTTACAAGATCCTGATAGGAGCAGAATTGTTCTAAAGAATGCAATGACAAGGCAAGGTTATCACCTCAGCCCTGTGCCACCCTGTGCCTAACACGACAGGAGGCAAAGAGGAGAGGAGGGAAGGAGTTGAGGAGAGGAGGGATGGGGGGGAGATCAGAGGAGAGAAGTTGATGGAAGAGGTGAGGAGAGTAGGGAGGAGTGGAGAGGTGAGGAAACCTTGGGGACAACATCCTCCCCTGTGCAGATATTAGAAAGTTGCCTCACTACTATAGTGTGGCCCTTGGCCATTTTACAGAGAGTATCTCACTTGAAGAGAGTATAAGCCTCTCGTTGCAGTGATCACCCTGAACATGCCTTGACACGCCTGCATGCATTACATTGCTGCTATAGCCAACGTGTGCTGCTGCAGAATCGTGTGTAATGTCTCTGAGATCCTTATCTGGACCTGACCGGACCTCACACCAAACCCACATAGGAACCCGTTAGACCTTCTTACCCACTCTGCTCTACCGCAGTGTACTCTGCACTACACGTGTGTGTTTGTACGTGCACATGTGTGTGTGAGAGTGAGAGTGAGAGTGAGAATAGACAGGTGTGCGTCAGACAGGCCAATCAGTAGCTGACGTACAGCTGTGACATTATCGGTGACAGAGAGAAAGCAGAAGGGAAAGGGGGGGAGAAAGAGAGATAGAGAGAGAAACTAGGCAATAACAGCACAGTAAAAGTTCCACACAAAAAAACACCTGAGCTTGGCAGGCTTAGGTGTCAAGAGTTTTAATTCATCTGTCACAAGCAACACCTAACACCCCGTGTCTCACAGCGATGACAGCAGCTCTGTCGGACTGGAAAGCCATTCTGAGGTGCGATGCGTTGGAGTTTCCAGTGTGCTCATCAAGTGTAGATTAGCATATTATGTTACCTTAATTTATGCCTGTTCGGCCCTAAACCTAAAGGCTTTTGAGAAAAAGAGGTGTTTGTTTGGAATCAGCTTAAAATGACCTTAAAACAGCAGCACAATTCAGCAATGCATATTCAACACCTCTGCTAACAAGCTGATAAATAACTGCTGGATACTATCGCCATATTGAAATACCTGACAGTTATTTTATTGTCTATTGCCATATTTCTATAATTTCATCAAATGTGAATGTACAACCAGATCATTTTGTCACAATTATTTTACACAGTAAACCACACTTTGCAGTGTGTGTGGTTGGTGGCTGTTTTAAGCAGCTGCACACCTTGTGCATCTAGCAATCAAGGCCCACAGGTTAAACCCACCATCGATATAGTGCAATGAACCAAGACATCCTTTTTTATCTGTGACTTCAAAAAATGATTTGATGTAGTTAAATTGATTATATTTTGTGAATTGAACATCCACTCAGTGACATTCTCCTTCCCTAATACACTCTACAGAATGTCTCTATGGTTGTGTCTGTAATATACATCACTTTTATGGGTGGACAGGAAGTAGCTGGAGTATGAATGGGGAGTGTTGGAGCCTTTGTTTTCACCTACAGATACGGTGGTTGGCAACTGACATGTTTTGCTTCTGGGAAATAATCCTGTCTTCAATGAAAACAGTTGTCAGGTCATTGCTGAAGGAGAAAAGACCAAAGTTAATTTTGCTGAACAGCAGACAGTAGTCAGGCGATAATGATGAAGTGACGTATGAGAAGTTGAGTTATGACGGTATACAATGTGTGGTTTGGTTTCCTGTGGCGGTTATCTATCGGAATTAAAAACCAATTCATTTTCTAACAAAACAGTTTATTACAGTGTATAAATGTTTCTTTCAATTTGAAAGCATTGCATTTCCCCACCATGCACATTCACTGCCAAGACTACACCTCTTGGCAGACAGCTTGTTGTGACTGTTAGGAGGCCCAGGACACCAGTTTGTTCCTGGTTATGTAGCCAAGCCACAGCACATTTTACACTCACAGTCTATGCAGAATGCTGGGGGAAAATATGTTGCAGGATTTCCCCATGAAGACCACACTAAAAACCAACAGCATGGGTTATTCTACATAACCCATGAGTAAACCGATGGCTTTAGTGGAGAGATGTGCAAATGTATTCCCCCGCTCATTGTAGTATAGGCTGCAAGATCACAGGGGTTCTACATGTTTCAACAAATGACTACAATACCTAAAACATGCTTTGCTTTGTAATGTTCAGACGGTTCCTTATCTAAGTATTTTCACCTCATCAGACACACAACCAACAACAACCATAAATATGGCCATTTCCAGCAAAATGACTAACACATAACATTAAGCCACAGAGACCAAACGCCTGTGTGGCTTAAGTGATTTCTGCATGAATTATGGATAACCATATCTAATGTTATCATTAGATATACCCCCTGAGCTCTTGGGCCCCTGGGCCTGGGCCCAGTAGGCCCGTTCGGTAATCCATCTCTGATCCACACTGGTCTCCCTCTCTCTCTCTCTCTCTCTCTCTCTCTCTATGATGTAGTGGCAACACGGGAAATCATTCCCTGTGAATCATTCCTCAAGGCTCCTCCCAGTCAAGTTGGTCCGATGACAAGATCTACCGTCCACCGCATTCTTGTCACAGGAAACACCCAAAACCAACCAGGGTCTGCACCAGGCAAGGTAAGAAAGCAACACGTTGAGGAAAGGGAGGCTGAAGAGCGAGAGAGGCTTAAGTTGCGTGGTTAGAAAATGAAAATGTAAGGCTGATATTGTTGGTTAATTAAATTAGGGTTAGTCAAATCATGCAGGGTCCTTAATAATAGGATATCTTATTGTTCTTGTGCCAAATATTGGGCTGAGGATTGTGGAGTGGCCACGGTTTATGCAGCCTCACCTGAGGCCCGAGTCAGGCTGATTAGACTCTGAGGCTGGGTGAGGCTGCACACCTGTGGTGCATTGAGTAATCAAGGCACACAGGATAAACCAGCCGTCACCACACACACTCAGGAGGAGCACTAACATGTCAGCATGAAACACCTGGCTGTAACATCTTGCCAACGCTGTGTCTACCTGTGTTCTGTGCGTCAGAGGAGCCCAGAAAAGCCACCTAGGTGGCATGTGAAAGACACTTAGGTGGCATGTGAAAGACACTTAGGTGGCATGTGAAAGACACTTAGGTGGCATGTGAAAGACACTTAGGTGGCATGTGAAAGACACAAGAATATCTTGTGATTTTGGTTGGTTGTTGTTTGTACAATTGTACAAACTGTATTGTACAATTGTATTGTACAATAGTTGGCAGAAAATATGTCATTCGTAAATGTTGAAGGACAATACAATTCTGAGATGACATCCATATTGCCTCCTAGACTGAGGGGAACAGTTAGGAATAGAACCCAGAACCTTCCAGCTGAGCCAACCTATATCCACTTGACCACCCTGCCTCTCCATGTATTCATGGACTAATTGCTTATGGATTAATGTGGACATGATTCATTTATTCCACATCTCACTGCTTAACAACACGTGTGTGTGTGTGTGTGCATGCGCGTGTGTATGTGTGTGTGTATATGCACGTGTGTGTGTGTGTGTGTGTGTGTGTGGAGGTCTCTTACACAGCATGCTGGTTAAGTGTGTTGGCATTTCTAATGACCTGCAGGGGAGTCAGGGGGTGTGGGAGAGGTGATAATAGCCAGGGTGAGGCAGAGGAGGGACCCCATCGCAGGATAAATCAAACTCATATTAATCCCGGGGCAAGTGAATATCGCTTGGGATTTGAAAGCCGACAAACGTGAGGTTGTTGGGTTGCACTCCCCCCCCCCAGTCAGCAGGTTGCCTCCAGATTTCAATAAAGAATGACCCCCGACAGCATGTATGGCGGCACGGAGGAGACTGAGAAAAATATGTTCCATCACTCTTTAATACGTGTGTATTTCCCCAGGAACAATAGTGTTGCTGCCTTTTCAGGCATTTATATAGAGAGCGAGGTATAGAGAGTAACTCATCCTTTGCTCTTGATTTCTCAGAATGAATACAAATCCAGGTCACTTTTTTGTCCCTCAACATTGACAGAGAAGCCTACTCTTAAAAAAGCATTAAAATCAGCAGACCTGAATTAAGTGCAATTATTAATTATGTGCAGATTGTATTTTGGAAACACTTTTTCTGTTTACAATGATGATACATGGATAAAATAAAAAGACATTTCAGAAGGAACGATACGGTCATCATGCTGACCTCTTGCACAACACAATTTCATCCCAGATGTATCCGCCCCAGACATATTTTGGAGATCTGAGACACAAAGAGCCGAGTTGGGTACGATCACTCCTGTCACTGATGCTGCAGTATTACACCGTCACCAAATCATCTCCCATTTTCCCTTCAATGATGGCTTTGACGTTGTGCACTGCTGTGTTTGCCATCATTTAATTCAACTCTGGATCTGCCCTTTTTCCTGCCGGCCTGGAGTATTTTTTCCAAGTACAAAACAAAATCAAAAAACAAACAAGATCTTATTATGAATAGGAAAACGCACCATTCAACCCACACACATGCACAAGCACGCACGTACACACACATGCACATGCATGCACACATACTGTATACACACACACACATACACATTGAACTGAGTACACCATCCTTCATTGCAGGTTTCAGGGCAGAGAACCGTCTATTCCTTGCAATGGATTGCCATAACAACTCTACAAAAATGTAATGTGCACTGTAAAAAAAATGGAACGTGAACAAAATGAGTTGGTGAGATGGCGTCGGCCTTGCAGGTGTTAAACCATGATGTCGCAGAGAACCCCAGCAGAGAACAATTTCATCCTGTGTACGACGTCATCAGTTCACCGGCTTGAACCAGATACCAGAGTTCAGTTCCTTTTTCTAAACGGCACACTGAGCACACCTATACCTGCCAATACGTCACAGCCCCCAAGTAGGAAGATTGATGCTGTTAAATTACTTCTCTCCAAGTTTCTTGTTTTTTTTTCCATCAGAGATTTACAGGCGACTCTGTACCTTGGGCTTGCTGGCCATGCTGGCTCCTATAAATCATGCACATTCAGGCCCTCCACACCACAACACACACATGCACGTGCACACATACAAATGCATGTGTGCTCGAAACACATATGGACGCACGCACACACACACATACATAAATGCAAACACACATATGCTCCAAACATGTGGACACACACACCTGCCGGCATGCATGTACACACACACACACACACACAGAAAACCTGCTGGCGCAGTCAGCAATTCTCATGACTTCTGGATACGGCCCGTAACAAGATGGATGACCTCCCTGCCGACGGCTGTCAAAACTAACCGCGTGCACGCGCCGAGCCGTGCACGTGCACACAGTGGCGCTGATGGAGCAACACGTGTACGTTTTGACTCTGTAATGGAAAATGTCAATCTCTGTCATCGGCGGAGCCCTGGAAACGCAATGATTTCTTTCTTCCATCCGTTGCTCTCATTACGGGGGAAATGTCACCTCGTTTCTGGAATACACACCGGCTGATTAATTTCTGAAAAAAAAGGGGAGGAGTGAAAGGGAGAGACAGAGAGAGAGAGACAGAGAAAGAGAGAGAGACAGAGAGAGACAGAGAGAGAGAGAGAGAGAGAGAGGGGAACAGATGGCAGGATGGAGCAGGATGGAGCGCCGTCCGCGGTGCTGTTGGACGGGGAGGGGAGGTGAAGAACAAGAAAGGCCCCAGAGTCTCACACACACACACACACACACACACACACACCTTGGAGGTGCATCCATAGACACTCATACAAGCATAATCCCATAAACCATACGATCTCTACTGGACTGTAACGGAAGGCGCTCAATCCTTGTTTGGTCCGGTGTGTGTGTTCCTGGTGCAGGTGTGTGTGGGTTGTCAGCAGAAGTGTTTGCACCTGGGGCTGGACCTCTCTCTTCCATGACCCACGCTCACCAGAAGCCCTGCTCCTTTTGGTTTAGCTTCTCTGTTTGATTGGTTATGGACCAATCAGACAACTTGCAACATCCACCCTTAAGGTTCAATAAAATGGTCCTAAATGTACTCATGTATTCTCTCGTCTCTAAAGGCATGTTGTGCTAGGTTAGGCTTGACAGACACCCTACATAGGTTTGTATATATACACACGTGTGTGTTTGTGTGCGTGTGTTCATTTGACCCAGCAACTGGCGTCCAGCTCAGGGTGACTCCCTTCAGCTGTGAGAGACTGGTGATCGTGATGGGGAATACGTGTGTCTGGAAAACGGATGGAGGGATAGGTGATAAAATAAAAAGGGGAGGAGAGGAGAGGAAAAATGGAGGACAAGGAAAGAGGAGACGATAAGAAAGAACAGGAACATACACATGAAAGAGAAAGGAAAGAGTGGACTAATAAAAGGAGATGGGTGGAGTAGAGAGGTAGGGCCGGTTTTTTATTTAATACAAAATTAAATAAAAACACCAGGCATAGAGACAAGTGTTTTTACAAGCACAAAATAATTAAATCTGCATACAATGGTGGTGGTGGCGCCCACCCCCCCCACGTCCCCGCCTGTCATACACCCAATAATGTAAACAAATGACCCTTAAATTGAAAGCTGGGGGACAACAATGGCGAGCGGACCGTCTCATCAGCACCGGGGGCGTTTGCATAGTCTCTCTCTCGCTCTCTCTCTCTCTCAAAGATACCCTTTGCAATCCACATTATGCTAGCGATGACAGCACGATTCTTTCCAATTTGAACTCTGATTAAATTCCCTTGTTGGTATGGTTTTGTCACAAGCCATGCAACGTGTGTGTGCGTACATGTGTGTGTGTGTGTGTGTTTTTGTCTGTGGGTGTAATGGCGGTATCCCACATCGTATATTACCTTGAATGAACAGTGAACCTTTTGGTTTTTGCTGCACTGAATATTAATAATTCACCTTTTTTATAATATGCTCACAGAATGACTGTTGAAAATGAGTCTTGCTTCAGCATTACTTCAGTGCTTCATTACCAAGGAGCTCATTTAGTGTTAGTGTAAAATAGGGTGCATACTCTTATATATATATGTATATATATATATATATATATGCAAGGGAGCTGGGAAGGAGTCACGGTGAGTCCGGTGTTTCGGATTCATTTAAATGCGATCATTGTTTGAAAGTCTTTTTTTACTTCTTTTTTTTATTTCCTGTGGAGCGCAAAGGGTGGGAGAATTGTATTATATTATCCATGCTATTGAGAAAAACATTTTCATGATTTAACACCGTGCAGTTCACACAAATTACATACTTTGTACTTTTCATTTTCAATGTTTTTGCTCACCCACTGTGACAGTTTGACTTTCCGTGTTCTCTTTTTCTTTTTCTTTTCATCATTTGGTTAGGAGTGCTTGCCAGGTCTCTCTCTTGGCATTTATGATTGGTTAGTCAGGATTTGTGTCATTTGTAATTTTTTTATGTTAAATGTCAAATCAAACCTCACAAAAGGATGCACAGATTCACCCTACACATTGAATGACCTTACTCAACCCAACAAGAACAACAATCACAAAGTCTTAGTGCAAAATCCAAATATTCAGATATTTAAAGACTTTCACAAAAACACCATATTCATATATTTAAAGACTTTCACCAGAAGACCATATTCATATATTAAAATAATTTCACCAGATACCCCAAAGATCGTGAAAATGGGTGTTTCCAGGGGGTGTACACAGGTGGTGAAATCTGTCGATGAAATCGAGGTTGTCACACTCCTTCCCCCCTGAGAGAAGCCTGAACTTAGGAAGGCTTTTTGTTTTCTTCTTAATAATACTATCCTCCATACCTGAGGCAAGGAATCCAGGGAAGTCTTCCTTGTCGCTTTCCTCTTCAAAGATTTTGAGGATCCGTCGACGCTGTTCTCTGTCCATTTCCTCAGCTGTGGGATAGCATGGCTTGAGTTAGGCCACAGTAATACCGTGAATGTCTTCTCCAGTGTCTTCCAGGACCATTTAGAGGGTGGACTTTCCTGGTGACACGATATGGATCTTTCCACCATGGTGCAAGTTTGGCTGAAAATGATTTAGCAGCTTTTGAGTAAGGGTGAGTACAGATCCAGACACGACCTTTTGTCTGAAAAATTCCTGTCTCTTCTCCCTTTGTCATAGTTCTGTTTTTGTCTTCATTTTGCTTTTTCCATGTTGCCGCTTACACGTTTCTTGAACTCCACTACTTGGTTAGCTGTGTATGCGTATGCAGGTGGGTCAGGATCACATAGCTGTGGGCTTAACTCAGCATCCATGGGGCCTTTCAGAAGACAACTGAGGTTGAGCTCTGCAGGTTATAACTCCTGGGGGCTCATGCACCACTGAGTTCAATGTGAAGCGGAATTCAAGTAAGTATTTGTCCCAGCTCTTGTATTGTCTTTCCTCTACATATGAAGCAATCATGGCTTTTACCTTGCGGTTAATCCTCTCCATCAGGTTTGTTTGAGAATGGTAAGGTGAGGTCTTTTTCTGCTTGAGATCAGCATTTTGACGCTACTCCGCTTAACTCCTCCTACTTTCCCGGCTCGCTTCATGGGTCTGTTGTGTATGGAGAAGCGTACCAGGCAGCATGGCACGGGTAGGATCCTGTTTTTAGGCACCAAGACAACTGGAGCAGCATATGGAGAAGTATGGCTCTATGATGTCTTTTCCCCACATTCCTTCCACGTACTCTTTAATGACCTAAAGCTCGGATGGTGACATATATTCTGTTTGATGGGCACTTTGTGGGTGAGGAACGTTTTGTGTGTGAGAACACTAGTGCATCCCAGTGTTGCTGTGCACATATGGGTTTTCCTGTAGTTGATATAATAACGTCAACATCAACAACTCTCTGAAGCTGCTGTTGAATCCCAGAGCCAGAAGCATTTTCCTCTAGGGCTGCTAGGGACTGCAGGCTGAGCCCCTCCATTTCCATTGCTGTTGTGTTTATTACCAGCATTTTGAGGAGTTAAGAGACTGGCAAGCTCGGAAAATAAAATAAGGTCCATGTCCCTGCTCTCCCTGTTGTGGGAGGTAACTGCTGGGCAGGCACTGGATTTGACGGTGAAGACTGCAGTAAGAAATAAAGGAAGCTTTATCTTCACAACTGGCGTGTTTTTTTACATTTTATTTGTATTTTCTTCTGTCATTAAATGATATTTAACTTCAGTTAGGGTCCCGTCTGGGGGCCACTTTTTTATGTGACAGTTGAATTGCGCTGTGAACTGGGGATGAATCGTGAGTAGTTGTGAAAATGGGTGTTTCCAGGGGGTGTACACAGGTGAAGTCTGTTGATGAAATCCAGGTGTCACACCACGCAGAGCAGAATAGCCGTGTACATGTTTTTCCGTTCTATGTTTTTCTTTGGGTCAAGCGTCAGAACAATATTTTTTGCCACGCCTTGAAATGATCCCCCTACATTTCCACGTTTAGTCCACCCAGCCTGATGAATTTACCGTTCAGTTTGGGTTTCAACGCTGTGTTGAACTCTATAAACATCAAGAAATTGCTGTTGCGTTGGATAAAGGGTTGCAAGATTGTACAAATGATCTCATCTCTTCCCGAACACCCTCTCCCGCAACCACATCCCACCACACTCACCTCTCCAGGTCCACAAACATACTCTCTCACTCCCTCTTGCTCTCTCCATCTATCACTGCTCAACGGTCCAGTGTGTGTACAGCAAAATTGAAATTCTGACAAAAGGCAGGAGTAGACTCAAGATGAATTTCCTTTGTGTGTGTGTGTGTGTGTGTGTGCATGTGCATGCACACACACACACAACCATGTCTGGTTGTGTGTGACAGATGAGAGTATAACCTTCTCAGGGGCCAGATAGAGTTTATGGCCAGATAGAGGGGAGGAGACTTTTGTCACAGAGCTCTCTCTCACTCTATCACACACCAGTACAAACACACACTCTCACTCTATCACACACCAGTACAAACACACACTCTCACTCTATCACACACCAGTACAAACACACACTCTCACTCTATCACACACCAGTACAAACACACACTCTCACTCTATCACACACCAGTACAAACACACACTCTCACTCTATCACACACCAGTACAAAGCTGCACAGTCCACGTCAGTCAGTCAGACAGACGGACAGAGAGAAAACCCTGAAATAAGCAACTGGATCACCTCTCGTCATTGTCAGCCAATCAGGACATGTTTGACCAAGGACAGGGTGTCCCACTCTGCAGTCATGAAGTCATTTGTTTGTAATCGGTGACATGTAAGCACCCTGCAGTTCATCTACTGCTCCTTAATGCAGTCATGTGCTGAAGGTTCGAGCATGTCTGTGTTTGTGCATGTCTGCGTATCTATGTGTGTATGTCTATAGTTCTCTCTCAATATCAAATATTAATGTGTGATACCTTTTCAAAAGACGAAACTAGTCAATTCCAGAGTACTTTAATTAGGTATTCACAGTGAAACTGTAGATATCTATTATATTTATAGGGATTCTTCTAATTATAATTTTTCCCATAAGTGCCCATACCTCAGGTCAAAAGTTTTCAAATTTGTCACATATATGTATCCTGGTAAAGCAGGTCTCCAAAAATTGTGGAACCACTTCCCACAGGCAGGGGCGGAGCTAGGGGGGGGCTACTGGGGCTGCAGCCCCGAATGTCTTCTCAAAAGCCCTGAAGCTATTTTTACAGTGT
>OMKN01073475.1:0-13797 GCA_900302345.1 Melanonus zugmayeri
CCCCCACCCCCAACCTCCACCTAATTAGCGCCTCCCTTCTTTAAGCTAGCAATGGGAGGCTCAAACAGGAAGCAGATTAAAGTCTTAACAAGGGGAAGTGCGCTAAAGCACCTCAATGCTAAAGGCTCGTTTTGTGTTAAACATGCGATTAGCCCGTCTGTTGGAGAGTAGGCGATTAAAAATGTTAAATCCACCGGAGTTGTCCCGCGCACTAGTACATAGCCACATGTAGCCACATAGGCCACAGCCTACAGGAAGCAGGGTTGATCCATCTCCCTTGCAAAATTCTATATATGGGAGTTTTCAATCACACCTGTTTTTAGTGTCAGAGTGAAAGAGACATAGAAAGAGAGAAAACAAAAAAAGATCATAAAGAAAGAATCATTAATACATCTTCTCTATATTGATTATAAAGTTGTCACATTATGATTGTATGTGCAATGATAATGCAAATTACACACACAAACAAACAATATATATATACATCTGTGTGTGTGTACGTCGCTCTACAGCACACACACAAACACACACGCACATGCACCACCTACCTTCTCTTTGGTCCTGAGCTCGTCGAACATCTCCTGGATCTCCACGCGCCAGTCGTCCTGCATGCTGTGGAACGAGTCCTGGGGCATCGTGGCCATCACCGCCTCCTCGATGGCCGACAGCTGCTCCAGGATGCAGGAGAAGGATGGCCGCACGTGGGGGTCCTGGTCCCAGCACTCTGCACAATTACACATAAAAGACACAAAGACCAATTATATATGATGCATGTACAGTATATGATGGATTAATATGGATTATTAATTAATACCTTTGGGACACATACATATATATATATATATTTTTTTTTAATTTAAATTATTTTCACTGCGGCAAATGCAATATGCATTACTTTACTTTTTTATTAATGTGAAAAGCTACTGCAAACTGCCATCAAAGTCTTTTAATATATAATATATACATAATCTCTTCTGATATCGCGGTACAGTTTTTCATGGCATGGTATCGTGGCACGATATCTCTTCACACCCCTACTCATTTCACCACATCCCATCATTATACGAGCCAGAGAATGCAATATATTCATTGCAGTTATTGTTTATTAGATTTCTTGTGAATAATACTATCCTCATACTATCATCTTGTCTGCAGCTTGGTCGCGAACACGCGGCATACGTACACTTTCCGACGTACAGCCGATCATAATGTGTGACGTGTGCAACATCATCTGTAAACGCAGAACCCTGAGCCAATCCGGCAGGCCAAGCACATCCGGTACCTACATCGGAAGTGATGGCTAAACAAATGAGTTCGGTCCATGGTCATGCTGTATATTGTATATATAGAAAATAATAAACCGTTCAACTGATTTTGCTGCGTGTTTCTGGATTATTCATGAAAATGATGCGACCGCCAATGTGCGTGTGTGCACCCACATATGCCGGTTAGACAGCGCGACTGTTATGAATGGTGAGAAATGACGTGTGTGTATTATATGTAGTGGTCGTGATCCTATGGATCAGCCACACATTCAAAAGTCAGTTTTGAGTTGACAATTAACTTTACAAAATATAAATACTATTGTATTATCTCTCTTTCGGCTGAACAGCAGCTTTGATTTCGCAACATAAGAAGTTGGGTGAGAAAAAAAAAAGGAAGAGTATCGGAGCATTGCATAGACTCCAGCCACCGATACCCAATACCACATATTAGGCCAGTATCGGACAGATACCGACACACAATGCAGCATAAACTACCCGTTATATTATATGTATGTAAAACAAAACTGAAATATGACAATATAATGAACAATTGTAATGTAAGTTGACAACCCTTGCGTATAGTTATACTATACACACACACACAGACAGACACAGAGACAGACACACACACACACACACTGCCCGAACAACGTACCTTCCATGAGCTTGGCGAAGGGCTCGGGGCAGGTGGAAGGGATGGGCAGGGTTAGTTTGTTGACAGCTACACCGTAGGCCACCGCCAGGCCGTCGATCCCCCGGTAAGGCACCTCGCCTGTCAGCAGCTCCCACAGCAACACCCCGTAGCTGGACGGACGGACGGGTGGATGAATGGACACACACACACACACACACACAACACACACACACACACACACACACACACACACACATCTTTAAGTAAGTCGTCTTAAGGATTACATTATAAAGCTGTAATGTAGTCAATGAATTGCAAGGGTGGGAAAAGCAGATAATTTAAAAGGAAAAATAAACCAATTGAGGAGGTAAAGTAAAATGTTAATGAAGGTTTAAGGGAGAAATCACAAAAGGTCAGAGATGGATGGAATGTTTTTCACAGGTAGTTAAGAAACAAAACGTGTATAATGTGTGCTGTGAGAAAAAGAGAGACAGACAGACAGACAGAGATAGAGACAGACAGAGAAAGAGACTCTTTCCCGCTTCCTACTTGTTTGTACCTATTATTATCAGTCTTATTATTGTTCATTGATTAATGTATTGCTTTAGCAACATTTATTGTATACATGTCCTGCTAATAAAGCCAACTGAATTTAATTCTCACACACACACACACACACACGAGAGAGAGGAGGCCTAACAGAAGTTTTCCATCCAGCCGGCCGTACCTCCACACGTCGCTGCCTTTAGAGAAGAGCGAGGACTTGATGACCTCGGGCGCCATCCAGGAGTAGGTGCCCGCCGCAGACATCTTGGTGGTGTTGTGCCACTCTCGCGCCAGACCGAAGTCTGTGATCTTCAGCGTCTTCCTCCCGATGTCGTCGTTCTCGATCGTTTCTAGTAACAAAACTACAGAGAGACCAGAC
Source organism: Melanonus zugmayeri (assembly GCA_900302345.1). Classification (NCBI taxonomy): domain Eukaryota; kingdom Metazoa; phylum Chordata; class Actinopteri; order Gadiformes; family Melanonidae; genus Melanonus; species Melanonus zugmayeri. The sequence goes on from OMKN01073475.1 coordinate 2,825, forward strand.
CAGGTGAGTGGCAGGAAAAACAGAGGAAATGGACGAACGAGCAAAGTGATGGGGATGGCCGGATGGGAATGACTCGAATACTGGAGGATGAAAAAAAAATTGAGATTGAGATAGAGATGGGGTGGATGGATAAGGTGGACGTGATGAAAATAAGCAAAAACAATGCATGTTGAAGGACAAAATAAAAGAATAGTAAGTAAGATGAACCTTCAAATGAGAGATAGACCTTCAAAATAAAAGCTCATTGTCAAGGGAGGAAACGAGTGGCGAGTGGATGAGAGTGGCGAGGAGAGTTGATATTCAAGATATGCGGGGGTCATTTATTACTATGGAAACAGGAGGCTGACAGCCTTACAAAGCACCTGTCCTCAGGACCTGGAATTCTCTAACAAATAAAAGTACACCTGAAATCTTCAAACCCGCTAGTAATACTACACCTGGAGCCAGATACCATAGTAAAAGCCACACTCCACTAATAGACACACCTATTGTATTCATAGATTCCTTCCCACCAAGATACAACATAACATCCTGTCACAATTGATTAATATCACCTACAGTATGTACAATTTTCCTGGTACTGTATTATTATGATATAATCAGGATTGGAAAAGAAAAGAACAAATAAAGTTAAACGATATAAAAAAGTTTATGGATGTTTGTTTATTGGATTCGTATTCCAGAAAGAGAATAATGATCCACACACTTAAGATGAAACATATATTCTGAAGCTGTGACATTATAAAGTAAAAAGAAAAAATATGCAAATATCCTGCAAAGAAAATATACAGGTACGTGGATTAAAGTCAGTGCTTTCAAAACATCTCATCTAGATGAGCTACTACTAGAGTACCATATAAACCTCTTCATAAAAGTTAATAATCCAAAAAGACAACAACACACACACACACACAGTGTCGGTTTAGAGTGGTGGTGATTTCCTTACAGGACGTTTCCTCCATGACGAGGGCTTGGGGGAGTGCTTTAAGAAGCACCGTGAGAGGTGTCGGGTATGTATGCAGGATGTGCACATGGCTCAAGGCAACCTCTGGTACGCAGCAACCACACTTTGGTTCCGTGCACTTGCCTTTGCATCCAAAACAATGTGCGTGATAGAGTTACTCTTTGTGTACACACAGACTCTAAAGGACACACACGAAAGGAGAATGCTGAATGGCGTCACCTATACTGTAATATAAATACATTGTGTCACTAACACAATATTTGTGATCATCCATCTTTGACAAAACAAAGCTGTGCACATATATGTGTGTGCGTGTGTAGTGACGTGCAATCATGCAAGGTTTATCTCAAGGTGTTACATTGTCACCAACTGTCCTTGAATTTTCTCAAAAGAGGTTTGGACAAATACGTGCATACGCAGGCGTTCTGAACTGTAATCGGTCTCACACACACACACACACACACACAATAAGCCATACTTTGGCTCTGAGTGGCACCATTTTCCCATGGTCCTCGTGTTGGCTTATTGCCTATTGCTGAGCACCCCAAGGCTTCATCATTCCTGGCGTAACACACACACACACAGACACAGACACACACACAGACACACACACAAGAGAGAGTTGATGTTTGCAGGAAAAAGAGAGGGGGAAAAGAAGACAGGAATAGATGTGGGAGTAGGGAAGGGGGGCTGAGAGACCTTGACCGGTTCATACTCCTCTCTTTTGTCCTGCTACTAGACACAACAAGATCAGAGCACAGGGCCCCATTCACCATCATCCTCATAGAAAAACTAAAACATGGTGACAAAAATAACATCCAAAGTATGTTACATCCATAACATACTTAATTGTTTCCTAAAAGCAACCTGGTTTACTATTATCATATTCAAATAAAACCTTTTTTTGACCACCATAAACAACCCAAAAGTCCTCAGAAAAGCTCATAAACACAAACAAGCTGGTCATGATAATACATCTGTGTTTTCCCACAGAATTTTGGCAGGATTTTGCTGGGCGGTGCCCCAAATTCACTAAGGGGGGTGTCCGGGACAGGCTACCCCTTTAAGAATATTTTGCATGGCCTATTCTACAACTGGAGGGACAAATTAAACTGTGGTTTTGCAGACTGTTAATGGAAAACACTGTGTGACATTCTGACTCTCAAGACCAATAAGCAGGGTATTACTGCCACAACTAGCCTTGGGCACTAAGGGGGTTCTCTACCCAGCATGCAACAAAAGGCATTCCATTACAAACAGGTTTCGCTGGATTAATGATATACTTGTGGCTGCTGTTGCCAAGTTGTCTCTTATTCTGATTCCATAGATTCCTCCTACAACGCTGTTGGTTTCAGTCACCTGTGGTGCATTACACAACGTGGAGGACGCGTTGATTCCATGACCGACTTTTCAGATTAGCTTTATGCATTGTTCATGTTAACAAATGTCTTGCTCTGTGCCCTAAGTCAACCACTGTTGATATAAAGGGATTATATTATAGTCATCACCATTTAGTCACGTTCATCTTGATGTAAAACTACCTCTCTTCTGCTCTAATTAACATAACAAAACATAAGTTGCAAACTACGTACACTGAAAAAAGATATTGGTATCCATCAAATGTATTTTAACACTGGTACTCATGGTGTTGCATGGCACTCAACTATGATGAAAATGATTTACAGCTGGAGAAAAAGGGAAACATTAAGGGTTGAAAGTGGCCTCAAAGGGACGAAGCTGTGGTGTAAAACTGTTTTGTTATTGCTGACATCCCCACTGAAACAACCAATGGTAGAAATATAAGTTATTGGATGGACAATAGTAAAAGTAATTCTATGAAAGCCTATTGACTTTCAAAACAAAGCCTCATGGCATTACGGTGCTCAAAGTAGAACTGCTGTGCTGTTCTAAAGTAACTCATACACACAATGAGCATAAGCGGGTGTGGGAAACTAGGTGTTTTGTTCAACTTCCAACATCCCCCCTCCTCGAAGATCAAAAGACCCCACTTTACCCAGCGACTCATACTTAAAGTCCACCTTCAATGACCTCTTCACCCAATTATCAGTTCAAAGCGTGGAGCACTGCGATGCATTTCAATATATCTCTATGGTTATTCTTTCGTTGCAAGTTGGTAAAGGGTTGCAATTATTTATTAAAACAAACAAAAAAACAATAGCTTGCTAATTTGAGGCAATTCCAAAGGTATATTGAATTGGACAGACTCGCACATTTAAACTTGTAGTGCTGATGTGTCGCCGTGTGATAGTGCATAAATTGTATAAATATATATTTATTTATAAATATATAAATAAATATATAAATTGAAGTTTCAATTTATACAATTCCAAAGGAACATGCATCCTCTAGCTGCCTGCCCTACATCCATGAGATTGTACCCGAGGCAAGCCCCAGGACAAGATACCTGGAAAAGATAGCCCCTGTGGGATGATTGATCTAGTGGGCAGACTCGCTGAAATACGAGTTAAGATCACCTCGAGCATTTGCACCAAGGCACTAATCCATCTGTGAGAACAGAAGATGGCCAGCTCTTTGGCCAACCAAGGAGACCAATGAACTTTGTCATTCATTTTCTCTACACCTTTGAATCTTCTACTCTTCTACAGTGATATAAGCAAATACACTGGACTAGAACAACTGTGTTTCTCCATCACTGGTGACGCCACGTCCTGGAGGATGTATGGCGAGAGTAAGCTGAGAAGACTATACACCTTTGGGGCTGACCCCACCCTGAGCCCCTTACCCTCCTCCACACCCCAGCCCCCTAACAAACAGGAGGGCTTGAGGCAGACCCCAGGTTTTGTAGGTGGGACACAGAGAAGATCAGAGGCTGAGCTACCGCTCTCAAAGCGGGTCAAAGCCTCTCCTTACTTTTACCCCCCTGCAATACTTTAGTGTAGACCAGATCCCAAGCAATGGTGGTTTCTCTCTCCATGAAACCCATTTAAAAATCCAAAATAGTTGTAAATTAGTCTTCTGACACCAAGGCAGAAATAAGGTTGTTTGTATGCAAAAGAAAATAATTGACACAAACAATTATTTATATGGTCATTAGATACATTAATCATTAATGTCACATGAGTGACATTAAAGTGAAGGCCATTGGTAAGAGGAGCAATTACCACGAAAATATGATTTCCCCACACTGCCCAGAACCTTTCAAGTGGAAGATCTAATTTGTAGTATATGCCCCTTCTCAGCCTCTTTGAGTTGTTTGATTTGTGATTGATTTTCAAATAAAAGTATGTGTAACTATTGAAAACGGTAGTAGTTTGTAGCTAGTAACTGTGCTAGTGTGAGTGATTGTGAGCACATGCAAAGGAATTGGTTGAATCGGGGCTCTACTCAGCTGTTGGCCCTTTCCCCTTTTCATTGCGCACCGTAACAATAGGTGCAGTCAGGGAGAGGTCATAAAAAAACAGTGAAAGCATCTCCACTCCCCTCTGCCCATTCTTTGGCCAGAGAAGGACAGGCAGTAACTGTCTGTGTGTCACTAAAGGGTAATTGTGGGGAAGCCAGAGAAAAGTTGCCCTGCAACACCTAGTCAAGCTTTGCTAACATTTTCCACCAAGGACTTTCACAAGGCCTACAGGAAAAGAGGAGATAGGCGTATGTGTGTGTGTGTGTGTGTGTGTGTCCAGAGACCAATAGAAGTGGCGGGCAGAAGACAGTGAAGTTGAAGTCAATCTAAACAACAGCTTTCAATTGACAAGATTGACAGGAGAATGCTGTCGGGTTCTGTTTGGTGGCAGAGGCATTCTAGCACACATGCCTGCATACCCGGCGTTCTCATGGTATGCATCCAATGCGAAACTGGTCAAATTAATGTGTTTGTTTTTTTTGCAAGGGCTCAGAGCCAAGTATCAGTGTGCTTTAACTGCCCTACTCAACATCTCCGTCAACATTGTGCCACTCCTAACCCAAAGGAGAAAGAGCGAAGGGAGTTGTGGGGTTGTAAAACAAACGGAAATAAATTATGATAAGAGTGAGTAAGACGAAAGGCAAGAAGAAGGAAGGTAGGACATGAGAGAGGGGTGAATAGAAAAAGGAAGGTGTTTCGTCAGCAACTAAATATGGAACATAATGTCGCCACAAAGAGGAAAGAAAGAAAGGAGTATAGCCTAAAGAAAGGATGGGGGGGAGAGAAAGTTATGGAGGGAGTGAAATAACGAAGCGAGGAGGGAATTCCCCTTGGTTTCTGGCGATAAGAGTACCGTGGCTCTCTGGGAGATTAAATATGAACGGAACAAAACAAAACGAGGGCTTTGAGACCCTCTGAGTCCTTGCCATTCTTCTGGCCACAGTAGCCTAGCAACCACTGCTTGACCAGTCCATTGTGCAAACGTATGTTAAGCTTTTATCCCTCATTAGCAACATTCCTCCCAGCCGGCTGGGATTTTACAGATTAGGGGGGAAAAAAATATACACAAAAGAAGTTGGTCAAATCTCGCTGACTTCCAACATATTACTTTACAAGCTAATCATTGTTCAAATAGCGGTGTGTTTGTCTGGTCTGCATGGAGTGTGCGTACACTGTAAGTTGTGAGGGGTTAAGTAATAGGTGGAGGCTAGGAATGCCATGCCCTCCTGTGCATGTGAGTGGGTGGGTGTTGCACCTCTCCATATGTGCACCTTTAACACAAAATAAAAGCAGTCAATCCCACTATCAGAGAAACGTACTGGTCCGGTATATGCTGATTTGCCAACCTCCCTCATAATGAACAGCTTCACTTAGAAACAAACACATTTCATGTAGTAAAACCTGTTTCTATGAATTTCTATACCCCCTGTGATGGTAATGCCTACAATGCTTCTGTCCTTCTAGTTTGGGTAAAACAAAATGCTAAGACAAACAGATTTTAGGACAGGAATCCACTGGCAGATGCGGTTTCTTCATTCGGCTCCATTATTTGAACTGTTTCAAGGGAAAACAACTCCATGCACCACAGGGTGCGTGTGCGTGTATGTATGAGATTGTGTGTGTGTGTGTGTGTGAGAGAGACTTCTGTGAACTCAATAGCCTGGTTCAAAGCAAATACGTACACTTACTTTCAGACCATCTTTGTTTGGATAAAACCTTTTACAGACTACAGATGTGCAGACTTCTGACCCTGGGCCAATCAAAACGCCCAAGATTAACTGAGGGTCATTTTGTAATGGACAACCAATCATATTCAGGGTAAACAGTAACTATGTCTGGGCATGTTTAGGCCTACTTACTGATAAGTACCGGCTCAAATAGACGCCAACTTTTATGGTTTCCTTTTCTGTGCTGAAAACCACATTTGTAGCCCGTTGTCTACAAATGTGTGAATGTGTGAACCGTGTGAATTATGATTGTGGTTTACAAATCGACATGACTTGACTCGTAACTATATTTTTCTAGTTTGAGCTTGCATTCACCTGGCAGGCCTCATCCGATGTGGTGTTGGTGACAATTCTGAATCATCTCTTCCCAAATGAGGCTTTAACCCCCCTCCTCTCTCTCTCTCTCTCTCTCCAATTATAGCCTATGTGGTCACAATGAAGTAGCAAGACAAACACAATGACTTGTGTTAGCAGCACTGCACTGGAGGTAGTGGGGGGGGGTAGGTAATTGTGTGTATTTAGCAAACACCTGATTAGCTGGGACCACCTAAATAGCAGTTAAATCATTTCTTCCCATCTGTCTACAATTAAAAAAATAATCTTCATCTCCAACTGTCGGTTGCACTTTATAAGTAGGCTTAATGTGCTAAATGCTGTGCGAGATGACTTGTTTTTTCATCAAAACTGAATAAAGTAAGTGATCAAGGCACATCTTTCTGTCTTTTACCAACATTGAGTTTTGGAAAATGGACAGTCTGAAACCAGATTCAATTCAAACATTCAAATCAACCACACACACAGACATGTGCACCCCCCCCCACACACACACACACACACACACAGAAGAAACTCTACAACTTGTAAATAACACCTGAACTACTTTCTCCCTTCTCTTCTTTATTCAGTGATTTAACGATGATACACACTTTACAATGCTTAATGACCTCACACTGACTAACTCTAAAATACAACAAAACAGTTTCATCTGAGGATCTCAAATAGGAGCCATGTTTAAAAGAGAACACTTGGCAGGCGTATTTGACACATAATTATATACACGACTGTATGCCCTGCCCCATGTTGAGATTATGTTTGTCTAACTTTTTCACTTCAACCTTACAATCTCTTGCACTCCAGTCTTGATAGCCTTTGGTTGGTCGAAGCCACATGGCCTGATTTTGTGTGTGTGTGTGTGTGTGTGTGTGTGTGTTTGGTAAATCACTGGCTTTGTTTGAACATTTCAGGGAGAGTTGGAGAGGGGGTGGGAAGGTGTGTTTGTGTGCTACAGCACAAGGGTTGGTTGGGGGGAAGGGAGGACAACCCAGCTGAGCAAACTCTGACCCTGGTTCACATCCTCTAGAGGGGTCTCCCCCGGAGAAGGCCAGGGTATCACTGTTTTCTACCACAGAGGAAGTAATGTGCTCCTATTCACATTTTGACTATTGCCTATCCTGTCGATTTTTGGGTTGCTGTTAATTATAATGTCACATTTTTAGTAAAGACTTTATGCCTTCATTCCTTTACAGACCTCACTCACACAACTCTTTCATTTAGAAAAAAACTAAGAAGTATAACGAAAGTAAGAAAGCTGTGGCTACATTAAGGCATTCGACTACTTTGTCAAAGCTCTAATTAAAAATATAATAATAACAGTATTGTGTTATAGCGTATACAGTATCATGGTTATAGTAGTTAAATACTTTGTTTATTGCTGAAGAGATGGTGAGATACACACACACACACACACACACACAGCTTACCGTTGCTAGACTTCAGGTCCCGGTGGATGATGGGCACCACGGCCTCCTCGTGTAAGTAGAGCATCCCGCGTGCGATCTGAACGGCCCAGTTGACCAGGATGTGCGGTGGGATGCGCCTTCCGGTCAACGCCCGGTTCAGAGTACCACCGCGGGCGTACTCCATGACCAGGCATAGGTTGGGCTCCTCCAAACAAACTCCCTCCAGTTTGATGATGTTGGGATGTTGCAGCATGGAGAACAGCTTCGCTTCTTGTTTAACGCCGTCGGCGGTGGCCGTTATGTCCTCGTCTGGGTCTTGACGGGCTGCCTTCACGGCGACCTCTTGATCCTTCCATGTCCCCCGGTAAACCTTACCGAACCCACCGACGCCTATTATTTCTTCCAGAAAGAGTTCGCTAAAAACTATTTCGACTGGCGGCGAGCTGGGGACGCGCTCCCGAACTCCGACCGCGGTCGCGGGCTGTAGTCGATAAATAGCGGGCTGGTACGTCACATAGTTTGACGGGAAAATCCCGACCCTGTGGTTGATTTTCCCGGTCCACCAACCCTCGTCCCCGGAGATCGCGGCGTCCTTGGAGAGCACCTCCACCACGTCGCCGCGCCGGAGGCTGAGCTCGTCCTCGCCGCTGGCCTCGTAGTCGTACGCCGCCGTCCAGAGGGAGCGGGTCGGACACAGCGGGGCGGAGTGCGCCCAAGCCGCCGGCGACGCTGCTGCTGCCGCTGCTGCTGCAGGGGCGTCGGTCCAGACAACATGCTCCTCTGTCCCACCGCCACCTTCACCGTTTGGGAAAGCCGCCATTTCTCTATGGTCCGTAGACGCACCATAGGGTGCAAAAGCTATGATAACAAAATGCAAACTTCAAAATGAGATCTGTGTGATAGAACTACCATTCTGTTGGACCACACGGCGCTCATGGAGCAGCATGGATGGATGGGGGGGTTCAACTCCTTAGCTCAGGTCCACACCCGGGTCAGAGCTGGTTCCCGGCTCAGAGCTTGCTTCCCGGGGTCAGAGCTTGGTTCCCGGGGTCAGAGCTTGGTTCCCGGGTCAGAGCTTGGTTCCCGGGTCAGAGTTGGTTCCTGGGTCAGAGCTGGTTCCTAGGTCCACGTCGCTCTTGCATTAATGTCTCTGTGGGTCAATAAAGCACCAACTAACCAACAACTCACTAGCTAGCAACGCTTGTATACATGTCACCACTGACAGTCAACAATAAATAACTAGAAAACCTAATCCTTTATGATGTATACATTATTACTATTAGTAGTAGTAGTATTATAGGTTAAGGTTAAGAAAGGTAAATATACCCCGATATTCATTGACTGGGACTGTTAGCGGTGATGCTAACGTTAGCTCCTTCACCGACGTACCTAGTAAGCGTCCTCATGTGTCATTATTACACATTATCATTATTATCATTATTAAACTTGATTCATAAAGTTGTTACACCCCAGTATTCACTGACAGGGGACGTTCGCGGTGAAGCTAACAACTTTAGCTCCTTCCCCGGTGCGGCTAGTGAGAGCTGCAGGTGCCCACAAGAGGTGCACCTGCAGTACGGGACGCAGTATTACACGGGGTATTACCGGGTATTATACCCCGGGTAACGCGACGATACTCAGCCACAACGCGCTCGTCGGGGGCTATCCGACCGCCACGTCTCGAAAGAGAGACCCGGGTAACGTGATACCGGGCGCTTTTCGCGGTAGGTGAATCGCACCTCAGACTTGTAGTGAGCCGCCGAGCTAGCCTAGCCCGGGTCAGGTCCCGGGACTCGTCCTGGAAAAGTTGTCCCCCACTTGTACCACTTCGGTTCGTCCGTTTCTCGGTGTCTCGGCCAACAAGCGGCACTTGTTCCAACGCAAAAGTATCCAAACAAATTAATTTCTGAAATAAAAATGCCCGAAAAGCTCGTCAACTTTAATTAAAACATATCCAGCAGCGACGCCATAGTCCGTGCGCCGAGCTTTCGGGACACGGCAGCAGTGGAGAGTGGAGCCGCGGTCCCGGGACGCCGCTGGTCTGGCTGCGGCGGCCGCGGATTGGTGGCTTCTGTCCCACGTGACATCAACAGCCGTGCGGGGGGAGGAGCCACCGGTGGAATGTGGGAGCAGCGCGCGCCTTTGGGGGAATTCTTATTATGAGGCGACGCGTAAAACGCGCGCACACGCAGAAACGCGCGCATAGACACACATCAACACACACGATCACAGCCACCGACTTTGCTTCACCCGGTAAACATATAGGCCCACACTGCAGGTGGCTTTTCTCTACTTGGAAGTATTTACTTGTATTTATTTTATTTAGCTATTGTTTTGTTATATATGGGCGCCGTTTAGAGGGGTCCGTCTCTACCCCGTCCCATAATCGCCGATATTTAGAGGGGGGTGTATAATATAATTCGTGAAGTCGAGAGAGAGTGTATGGGTACAGTCCTTTTCTTCGAGCTCCCCTTTTGGAAAGTGTGAGATCCCATCCTGTCGCGCACTGCGAGATTCTCGTTTAGAAGTGCGAGATCCACCTCGCCTCGCACCCGAGACGTCCCCCACATCATGGATGTATTTCGCCTAGCGTCCACAGAGCCCCGACTAATTGAACAGCACCACGTGTACACGATCGCCTCTTACGGTTCATCGGTGGTATTGCAACGGTACCCAACGTACAATCCACGACTAAAAAGCAACACCATCCACTTCATCGGTAGACGCTGTTTCACCATCATCATCATCCTCATCATCACCATCAGCATCACCCTCATCATCATCATCACCACCACAGAGCTTGGTACCAGTAGGCCTACTGTACCTACCTTCACTTAACATTACCAGGCATTTGCCACTAGTCGACACTATTGCCCATATTATGCGTAACATCCATGGTAACAGCACATTCAGAAATAATATTGTTTATAATAATAATACTATTTTTTATAATAATGTTTTTTTTTTATGTCATTAAATAAAATAATACTAACCCGCACCTGGTGTAATGTATCGGTGTATAATTTAATGATTTTAAATCTTAAATAATCCTATCTCTCAGGACCGAATTCTGTAAATGTTGTTTTTTTCACACGACATTGACAGAGACATTGTAGGCCTACATGTTTCCAAAGTCGTGTAAATGTGTTCACGTTGCATTA
>OMKN01073487.1:0-10709 GCA_900302345.1 Melanonus zugmayeri
GTGTGGTTATTGTACATTGAGAGTAACTGAATTTTAACCCTTTTTTATTTTTCACGCCGTGTAGAGAACGTTTGGGAAGGGAACGTGTTGTTGAGCATTGAGAGGTTTTTCTCCACCATGTGTTTCTCCAGGATGTTCTTCTCGATGTTATCGGCCTCCGTTCGCTCCGTTTATCGTGCACTATACATCCCTCATGAATACAGCGATTTAAATTTGACATTTTGAGTTAATGAATTTGAACATATATAATTTGTATAAATATTTTAAGCTGCTCCTATTTCAATTAATTTTCCTGTTTTGTCCTCGAGTGCACAGCAGTGTATGGGGTTTGTTCTGGTTCAGAAGGAAATCTATTAGGAATAATTGAACTGAAAAGTTTTGAACTACAAAGTTTGCAGTTAAAGGGTGTCGCAAGCACACGCTGCTTAGTATTAATTTTTAAGACACTTAAACGTTCTAGAAACCGTTAATTGTGTAAAAAAAAAAGATCACGTCAACAGGTTTTGTTGCTTCAAAAAGCTCTAGATCCGTTGCGACAAGCTGTACGAATTGTGTCGTGAATAACAAAGGATAATAGCCCATACATACCCTGCATGCATATACTTATTGTTAAGCTTTTTTTTTCCAAGTCATTAATAAAAATGACTATTTGTAATCGACTGCTTGTTTGGTTTTTTGTTTGTGGCTTCATTTTAAACTTGGTTCTGTTCCCAATAGACAGGACAGCCACACATCAACCACCATCTCCCCAAAGTGAAATCCAGACAAGAGCAGCTTCACCCACTCAGCGAAACACGCTGTAGTCCAGATGACCGTTCTCCCCGTCTTCGACTGCAGACATCATTTATAAGCCTCCAAATCTGCTCTTAAAGTCCTGACCCACCACTCACTACTCTATAAAACCACTCTGCTGTACGTTTCATTACTCAGTGCCTCATTCATCACATCACTGCAACCTCTCCTCCTCTGTCTGGCCATCATTACACACCAGATGCCAGACACACATTTACAAAGCGAGTGCATAAACCTACCACCACCTGGCCTGCCCCCCCACGGCTGCAGTGTTCCCGTCCTCTGCTAAAAAATCACTCAAATTGCCCAACCTTGTGTCCATCCCTCTTTTTAAGGACAAAATGTATTTTGTACTGTCTGTCGTTGCTTGGTTCCCCCCCTGCCTTTGTGTGTCTGTCCTGCTGTTTGTTCTGCTTTATTTATCTCATTGCACTGTGCCTTGCTGCACTTCTATTGTATTTATTTTGTAATGTAATGTGTGGCCCTGAGTTGTGCAGGAATCAACATTTTGCAATATTCAATCAATCACAACAAGGCCACTGGAGACCCGGGGCCCTGAAACCCGGCCCTCCCCTTCAACACCAGGGCCAAGTTTCAATGAGGTCACAGTGTCAATTAGAATAAACGCTAATGACATAATCACACAAATAGCATTTACTCTCAAACTCTCATGACTTGGATTTACTCCAAATCGCTTGGGGGTCTCATGGTCTCTAAAGTGAGCCTGAGGTCCTGAACAGAACGTTGATTCTGTTTGATAGAAGTCCAAATGACACCAAATTTGGGATACACGCTCTATGGACATGCCTGATTATTAAAAGTTATATTTGGAGTTTGTATTGAATGCAAAATGCATTGAGTTACAACTCGGATGTCCCAGGGCCTTGAAACCAGGTGGTTGGGGGGGGGTGTCCCACTTACTTTGTGGTGTCGATGGCTCAATTAATCCTCCTCCAGTTTCAACATCACACATCACACACACACACGACATCACACACACACAGCATTTACTGTCACACCAGGACTCGGATTCACTCCAAATCGCTTGGGGGCGCTTAATTCATCTTTCTAGGCCTTTTTATAGATCTCCATTCCTGTCTTATCTCTTGGTTTGTTTTTAGTTTGGTCTTTCTCTTTGTGCCTGTGTGTTTTATATCGTAATGTATTATTCTTTCTTTTGACCTTAAGTAAGTAAAGTAAATTGTATTTATATAGCACCCTTCCCAGCAGGAGGGCACATATTTGTTTCACAAAAGTTCACTTATTCGTTTATATTTTATATCGTCATTTACTTTGACCTTTTTGTATGTATTCGTTTATATTTTCATGCGTCATGCTCTTGGTGATTGTGTGTTTTAATGTTATTGTAATGACACAGGACCACAGGTGGGAATCGAACCCGGGGTCGCTCGTTTTAAACACAGTTAGAGTGAAACGAACGCCCACTCCTCCTGTCAAATGCAAGCCACGCCCCCTCGCGCACCTGGCCTGGTATGCGCCCGACGTGTGGGCGTGGCTTGCACAAGGTGAGGCGAGTTGAGAAACGGTTCAGGAATCAGAGGCTTTCTTTCAGGGCAGGGATCCGAACCTCTCGGCGGTCGTGCGCAGATTCTCCGTCTTAAAAGTGAGTCGCGTTTGGTTTCACGTAGTCCACGTGTTGCGTCTGACGCACATATATGATATATTCATATTAGTAGTGTTATTAGTTATTAGAAGATTGAACAAGTTAGAACACGCGTGTGCTCAGGTTCAACCGTTCCGTTGGCTTATTGTGGCTCAAAGTTGTCTATTAATTTCGTAGTCCTACACGATGCAATAATCTAATCAATAATCGAATCAATAGCCCTGAGCTAATGCATCGATCTGAGCACAAACGCAACGCTTCGTACTGAACATGTGTCGCCCTGTGTGTGTTTTAACTATTTGTCATTTGTGTAGGCTTGTGTCTATTGCTGTTGTTTCACGTTGATTGATTGATTGATTGATTGATTGACGTTTTAAAGGTAGAGAACATGGGTGAGACGCCGATCCGGGAGGACGGTACAGTGACGCGTTCAGCGGAGGTAAAGCGTTTCCATTGCTTCACCTCCTGCAGTGTTTTAACCCTCAATGAGGTTCTGCTTAACGTCCCCTCTGGGCTCTTCTCTCCAGTACGTGGGCTCGTTTCCTGTGGATGACCGCTGCTTGGATGAGCAGATCCAACACCTGCACAGACAGCTGAAGGCGCTCAGGGTGAGTCCCGAGGGTCAACACGTTTAAAGCGCTTGTCACTCATCAGGAGACATCATGACTAACTTCCTCCGTCTACCTCCAGACATGCAAAGTAAGGAGGGCCGTCTCCCTCAAGTTCTCAATCAAAGGCGTCAAGATGTACGACGAAGACGAGACGGTAAGAATAACGATGGTTTTCCACTCGTTGGTCTCTTTCTGACGAGTGGTCTGGATGAACGGGACGTTGTGGCCCTTGTCTGTAGACTCTCCTGATGGCTCACGCCCTGCGCAGAGTCTCCCTCTCCACCGCCCGGCCCGCCGACGCGCAGTTCGCCTTCGTCTCCCACAACCCTGGAAACCCAGACGCTCAGCTCTACTGCCACCTCTTCAAGGCCAGGCACGCCAGAGCAGTAAGAACCCATCATCTTCATCGTCTCTCTATACATGTATTTCAGCATATAGGCTGTGATTAAAGCATGGCTGTTGCTTTTAATCATAAGGAATTTACTGTACAAGTGAGGACAAGCCAAGTATGCTCAGTGTGTTCCTTCTATTAGTGTTTGATTATTATTCAGAATGGAGCGTTCTGTTCTCTGACCTTTAACAAAACACAAATGTAAAATCATTCTTGTCTTGTTTCTTGTTCTTATCTTAAGAGCGGGGGCTAACCTCCAGTTCTTATCTTATCTTAAACAAGACAAATGTACACTTGGTTGTTGCTCTGAACAAAAGCTTTGACTCAGTGGTGTCTGGGGTCGCTCTGTTCCTTTCCCAGGCCCAGTTCCTGAACCTGCTGCTCTGCCGCTGTTTCCAGCTCTTCTACCTGGAGAAGCATCCGGAAGAGGCGTCGGAGGAGTCCGTCGGACCCCTGCCCCGACGTAACCCCTCTCTGCTCAACCACGGCTTCCCGCTCAGCGTCAGCGCCCTGGTCTCCTTCAGAAGGGCCCCCTTCAGGGGACTGTTTCCAGGGGCCAAGGTCAGCACGGAAACCCTCCTCCTCATGTGAAGAGCTTTATGTTCTGGCGCTTTTTAGTCCAAGAACACCAGGGGATGGAAATAGTTGGTGTCCTATGAATAACCTTGATAATGCATCTTAATTTAATCTTGACCACGTCAGCGATTAAACTTAAACTTAAACCTGCGCTATGTACATCTTTTCACTACAGGCATCACAATTCAATTTCTTTTTTAGAGAAAAATACCTGTTGAGCTGTGGATGGGGTCATGTTCTTGTTTAGACAGTAATTGAAATGATTTAGATGGATTTATATAGAAACCTTCGTAGTTCCTAGAACGCCGTTTTGAGGAACCTTTGTAGCTCCTACTTCAGGGTAGGTAATTTCCAGCACAAGAGGAACCTTTAGTGATGTAGGTGTGTGGTGATTGGTGATATATTTTATATTTGTATTATTATATTATCTTTTATATTATATTCTAAATCTGCACGTCATGAAACCCACACAACAAGCGCACAGCTCTGACCACGGCGTCCACGTCACTTAAGCAGAACTGAAAGCAAACAGAAAAAGCCCTTGAAGTTCTCAGGGAACTACGAACTAGGACTTTTTACATACTTTTTCCGGGGTCCCTAGAACTTTTTGGTCAGAAAGCACCTATGGCTACCAATAGGTTTGAACAAAGTGCAGTGTAGAGTGCTGCAGTGAAATGGACATAGTGAAGGTTTAGGCGAATGCAAGTCAAATGGATCCTATGAAAACCTTCAATTTATTTATGATCCTCTGTAGTCGAGATCAAAGACCCCCGAGAAGAAGCCCGGTAACCAGGAGGAGGCCTTCACCGCCTCTCCCTCACTCGTGCGCAAGAAGGCCATCCGCAACAAGGGCATGCGCTCCGGCGCCTACCGCTCCTTCACCTTCACGCCGCTCAAACAGCGCCACGTGCACGAGAGACTCACTTCATCGCCAGGTGGGCCCACCGTGCAAAGAGTGCTTTCCAGGGTCAAAGAGTTGATTAGGTAAGGTAGAAACGGTGTCCAAATCAGTGTTTGGTGCTGGGATGCCACTAGCTTTCCGTCCGTCCTGGTGTGACCTTCACAGCGGTGGGTTCCTCAAGGTAGGCTTCTTCAGTATTTGGGGAAAGGGTTTAGTCAATGGAGTTCCTTAAGGTAGGCTTGAGTAACTCTGGGAGTTAGTCAGTGGTGGGTTCCTCAAAGTAGGATTCTTCAGTGGGATGATTCAAGATTCTTTATTGTTACGTCTCGATATACAGGGTATACAAGAGTATAAGTCTTGGGTTTCGCTTCCTCAACCTAGCAGCATTTTTTTTGCAAGGCTTAGTCAACGGAGTCCTCAAGGTATAGGATTGAGGGACTTTAGGGGGTTAGTCAGTTATGGGTTCCTTAAGGCAAACTTCAATGTTTGGGAACGGGTTAGTCAATAGAGTTCCCCAAGGTAGGCTTCTTCAGTGTTTGAGGAAAGGTTTAGTCAATGGAGATCACAACTCGCATGGTTTAAAATAAGCCTTCACTCACAATCTCACTGGGTTTTCTTCTGTCACTGGTATGAGGAAGACATTTAATGGGACACCGTGTGTGGTTTAAATATTCACTCATGGCTTTGTCATTCTTCTGGTGGTCATCTCTTAAATCACACCTACAGCACCTTTTTAATAACAATGAGACGTTTAGATCCCAATCTAGGACACCTTTCTCGTGGATTGATTTCCATTTGTTTCTCCTCTTTATTCAAGCACCAGGAAAGGAGCAGGACATCTCTCCAGCCAAGAGAGCTCACACCCCCAGCTTGGCCGAAACGGAAGAAGCCTTGGCCCAGGCGGTCTGGTGCTGGGCTGGAATCGCGCCGTGAGTTGGGCCTTTTCCTTCTGCCATCTGACAGTTCATACTATGTTACCCATACACACTATATCAAATGAAATCATGACATGACAGTTTAAGCCTTCAGTTTAGCGTTTGGTTCCTCATTTTTTAATCCGGTTCTTCTAACAAAATGCCCAAAGAGACTGTATTTCTGTATTTAAAGCAGAAGAATTCTAGAGCATAGATCTGCCTTAGTGTGACGTATTTCCGGTTGAAACGGACCAGATCTCGGAAGATGGCCATGCAATATTGGGCGGGACATAATGTTGGGAGGAATTTGATTCGATCGTTGAAAAGTGGGCGTGTCATAGCGAACATGGACTGGAGCGCTACCTGTCTGTACATGCTGATTCGTTGAAATGGTCAGGACACGCTGTCAGCACAAGACTAGCAGCTACTGTGCACAGTAGGCATACGTCATATTTAGTTTTACTAGAAGAAAATCGGATTGGATCTTGATATAATGGGATTTTTGTAGTTTGTTTGGCATTGTTGGATAGGTGCCCAATATCACCAGGGAAGTGACCTAAAACATTAAAGGCACGCTGTATTTTAATGGCCATTTTCTTTCTACTGTTAAAGCAGCTGAAGCCCTCTGCTCTTTTGTACGGTCTGATGACTACTGTGTGGTGTTTTGCAGTGACTCCAGCTCGGCCCTGCTGGAGGAGGACGTGTTGGGCTCCTACCTCCTCTGCCCTCACCCCAAGAAGCCCAACTGTGGCTCCCTCCTCATCCGGCTCCCGTCTGGCCTGGTCACCTACCTCATCGAAAACACTCGCAAGGGCATGTTCCACCTGGAGGTAACCCTGACACTGCAAGGGTTTACTATTTATTATTTAGTAGTTTTAACAGATGCTTTTATCCAAAGTGACTTGCAGTGACTTAGTCAGAATCCATGTCTTTTAGGAGCAGGTAGGGGTAAGGGCATCTTGCTCAAGCACCTATGGCTTGGGGATCGAACAGTAGTTTTGGGCTGGGAGTCAAACACTGCACTACATTGTCCTGCCCATTTTTATACTATTTGTACCCCTGAAAACATTAACACTAAACGGTTAAGCTGAGTTGGTGTTCACATGGGATTATCCATTAGTGTGATTTAATTAAAGATTAACCTCCAAATAAATACAAAATACTACTGTTTTGCCTTCAGCTTTTTTCTGTCTACATTAATGCATAATTAATTTAATTAATAATTAATTACTCCACAATTCTACCATTTTATATCTTAATTTCTACTTGCACTGTGTTGTCTTTGTGTGTTTTTGTCTTTGTCTCGTTGGTGCTAGAAATGCAAGACTGAGTTCATTTCTGTGGCGGTGCTGATGGAGCATTACACGGAGACCCGGGAGGAGCTGCCCTCCCCGCTGAGCTGCGCCCGGGTCAACCACTGCTACGAGTGGGAGGAGGACCACGCCAACGGATCCCTGTCCAACACCACCTCCGCGCTACGCAAGAGCGTTAAGAGGAACACCAAAACCCCCCACAGAAAACATTGAAATCGCTGGGGGGAAAAGCATTTTAAGGTTTTTTGAAAACTGTCCAACAATGGATTTTAAGATCCTTGAAAAATCCCTTTAGAAGTGGAGGGATCTTGTTGTAATTCCATTATACTATAAGTGACACACATATGTACAGTATATATTTTATTTTTATGGCAATCATATTTCTTCACTTTTTTTATGCACACTGGGGTTCCAGGGAGTCTTAACCACACTGCACCTTCTTGTCTCCTAGTCTCTTATTGCTACTGATGTGTTGGCACTTATATTGTATACAGTATGTACAGTTTCAAGGGATTTTGTCAAAGTAGATGTTTTTAAATAGTTTTTATATCTTGTATGTATATTTTTGTATAATGTTTGATCAATGTCTAACAGTTAAAATAGTGGTCAGAATGTGATGT
This sequence comes from Melanonus zugmayeri, assembly GCA_900302345.1. Classification (NCBI taxonomy): domain Eukaryota; kingdom Metazoa; phylum Chordata; class Actinopteri; order Gadiformes; family Melanonidae; genus Melanonus; species Melanonus zugmayeri. The sequence goes on from OMKN01073487.1 coordinate 7,743, forward strand.
TATAAATGTGTGTAGGCCTACTCATTTTCTGTAGACTTTTCTAAGTCCTGTTGACAAAGCGCCTTGTCTTTTTTTTTTGTCCTATGATCTTTACTCTGATCTTGAATATATTTTAAATATATTACTTTTTTGGGAGGAGACTGTTCATTGTCTTTTTGTGACTACTAGTGTTTTATATCATAGAAGGCCTAATTATTACAACTATATTACAACTTATGATGCCTAATGTATACATTTCGTTTTTGTTAATATAAATATAGCAGAAATAAAAATAACATTACATGTTTTATATATATATATATATATATATAAAAATAAAGGTCTTATACATATAACGTTTATACATATACAATAAATATACATTTAGTTTGTGTTAATATAGCAGAAGATGTAAAGCCCTCACCAACATGGCTGACCTGAAGTGCATCTGTGCACACGTCACACGTGTTGATGGTTGCTAGGCAACATCAAATGCCATGGGAGGAAAAGTGAAGGCAGGGACCGTCCTTCTCAACAAGTGTCCGTTTGTTTCAGCATCATTCACCTCCACGTCTTCATGCTCTACTCGCACACGTGGGTCCGTGTCGCGACGACATCTCGATCTACTGTCGCTTCTAGTGTAACCGACGCGCCGGCGGCGGCGGAGACATCCGTGTGACATCCACCTGGACTCCTCGACATCCACTTGGACATCCGTGCGACGTCCACCTGGACTCCTCGACATCCACCTGGACATCCGTGCGACGTCCACCTGTGCGGCGACTCCTCGACCGCTGTGGTTAAACCCGCATCATCAGGCTGTAGTCGGACCATGGGGTCTGAAGCGGTGAAGGTGGTGGTCCGGTGCAGACCGCTGAACGGCCGGGAGAAGGCGCTCAGCTGCCGGACGGTCGTGTCCGTGGACGTGAGCCACGGCCAGTGCTTCATTCAGAAGCCCGGAGCCGCGGACGAACCCCCCAAGCAGTTCACCTTTGACGGCACCTACTCCACGGAGCACACGACCGAGCAGATGTACAACGAGATCGCCTATCCTTTGGTTGAGGTGGGTCTAGGAAGGTGGGTCTAGGGCCTAGAACCGCCCCCTAGCAGGGGCGGTTCTAGGATGTTTTAAATGGGGGGCCCAGGGTGGACCCAGCACCAGTCAGGGGGCCCAGGGTGCACCCAGCCCCAGTCAGGGGGGCCCATGGGAAACCAGAACATTCTATCAGAAATAAACACTCTCTTGAAAATTGACTTACAATACATTGGACAGGATTCTGGGGCTCTTGTGCATTAGTGCCCTAATACAGGTGGTCTGACATGACATGTGGTCTCCGTTGTGATCCAATGGCATTGGGGGGGCACCAGGGGGCCTATCACATTTCAGGGGTGGCCGGTGCCCCCCCCCACGCCCCCTTCTAGACACGCCCCTGGGTGGGTCTTCCCTCGTCCTTTCCTATTTCTTTTTTTAGGGAATAAGGTGGACACTAACACATAGCCTACAAGTGTAGGTCATGTGCGACACCTTTAATTGTGAATTTGTAACTGGACACGGCGTGCTGCAGTCTAGTAGGCTAAGCCCGGTTTCCATAAAGCCTTATTGTAACCGGGCTCCATCGCTGGTGACCCAAGGCCTCATTATTTACTAAAGACACCATGCGCCATTGGTAGAGCACCCAGGAGTATGGATCACCTGTACACCTGGCTGTAGGCCTACTGCCATTACATCTGATACTCAACTGTTACAGCTGAGAGAAACACAAAAATGTGAATTGATTAGTTTTATTTAGCAGACAAGGTGATGTTTTTATCCAAAGTGAGTCATTAGGAGTTAGGATCTTGCTCAAGGATGCCTAGACTACAGACGGACATTGAGGTTCGAACCCAGAACCTTTCCAGTCACCGACACCCCGATCTCAGACCCCGTCTGCTAAGTCATTGCTCACGGCTTTAGCAGCAGACCTGTGTTCATAGAGATGACCGTCCTAACCTCTACTAGAGGTTCTACTATGTTCTACTAGAACGTCCTGCTACCCTGATCTCTCTAACCAGGGCGTGACGGAGGGCTACAACGGAACCATCTTCGCCTACGGCCAGACGGGGAGCGGGAAGTCCTTCACCATGCAGGGGGTGTCGGCGCCGGCCGCCCAGAAGGGGGTCATCCCACGCGCCTTCGACCACATCTTCGAGAGCATCCAGGTAGAAAAGATGTCACTGAAGCGTCTCTATTTGTTGTTTTTCTCAAGTTTTCATGTGTGTGTGTGTGTGTGTGTGCCACACTAGTGTGCAGAAAATGCCAAATTCTTGGTGAGGGCGTCGTATCTTGAGATCTACAACGAGGAGGTCAGAGACCTTCTGGGCAGCGACCCCAAGCAGAAGATGGAGGTAAGAACCAGAACCATGGTTCAGTCTAGGCATCCCTGAGCACGACAACCTAAACTTTTGTGTGTGTGTGTTGGGGCGTGTGTGTGTGTTGGGGTGTGTGTGTGTGTGGCAGCTGAAGGAGCACCCGGAGCGCGGGGTGTACGTGCGGGAGCTCTCCCTGCACGCGGTGCACAGCGTGAGGGAGTGTGAGCGGGTGATGGAGCAAGGCTGGAGGAGCCGCTCGGTCGGCTACACCCTGATGAACAAAGACTCCTCCCGCTCACACTCCATCTTCACCATCCACCTGGAGATCTGCAGCACAGGTGAGCTACGGACACACACACACACACACACGCCCCAACACACACACACTCACACACACACACATACCCCAACACACACACACTCCATATTCACCATACTCCCCATACACGCCATCATCAGGCTCATGGCGATCGGTCACGTGTGTGTGTGTGTGTGTGTGTCTCCGTGTGTGTGTGTGTGTTAACCAGACGAGCAGGGCGGGGATCGGCTGCGCGCCGGGAAGCTGAACCTGGTGGACCTGGCGGGCAGCGAGCGCCAGTCCAAGACGGGCGCGGCGGGGGAGCGGCTGCGCGAGGCCAC
>OMKN01073549.1:0-20291 GCA_900302345.1 Melanonus zugmayeri
ATGGGGTCATAGCGTTTGACTGTCGCAACAGGAAGTGGTACATCCAGGCAGCCACCTCTCCTAAAGACGTGGTGATCTTGGTGGACGTCAGTGGCAGCATGAAGGGGCTGAGGCTCACCATTGCCCGGCAGACCGTCTCCTCCATACTGGACACGCTGGGCGACGACGACTTCTTCAACATAATTGCAGTGAGTGCAGCCCTAGGGTTTCAATGTGCCTCTGAATGTGTGTGAGTGTGTCTGTGTAAAATTGTACACACACACACACACATATACACACACACACACACACACACACACAGACATACATACATACAGGGACACACACTCACAAGCACACACATGTAAAAAAAATACCTTAGTGCTGAGTGCTGAAACGAAGCAGTTCTCTTCTCTGTCACGTTCACAACCAATTAGCAGTCAGCTGGTTGAGTATTTGAATTGCAAAGAATTTTGTGATTGGATCCCGTCTCAGACACCCAAATCACATCTTAATCTGATTTAAGTGTGTGTGTGTGTGTGTTGTGTATGTGTGTCTTTCTTTAAGTCTATATTTGTGTGAGCTCACGCTACACCTCTGTCTGATGCTCATCAAATCACCTTCAATTTTCTGCCTCCACTCTTTCTTATTATGTCCTAATTACATTTGTGTGATAACAGTGATAGGGGAGGGATATTTGAACAATGTTTGAACAATATTCAAATATTTAAATATTTGAACAATCACAATCACAATAGTGTTTTTTCATTCTGTTATAATACCACAGCCAGTGAACATTCTAGCGGTGAGAGGTGTGCATTATTTTCAGATAACAGCATGGCTAGAATCTCATCACCGTTGTAATCTAATGCGCAACATTTCCTCCAGCCGGCCAACGTTCCGTTAGCTAATGTAACCCTGTTAACTTATAACATACCAGCAGGTAACAACATAGCAAAAATAAAGAACTCCCCTTCAAAACACAAAACTATAAAAATCTTCCTGAAGTCGTCGTCGAATGTTACGTTCCTCACATCTGCTGGTCCACTGTCACGGTGCAACCAGCTTAAAAATGCACGGACATGGTTGCAAAAAATGTTTTTTCAGTTAATATATTGGTCACAACAAGATTGAGCTAACGAAGGATTTTTGTGTATATATGTGCAGTATTCATAAATCTCACATAGTCTAGAAGTCTCAGATGCAACTACGTTTAGAAAGCTTTTCCTTTGCCAGGTTGTTACTAAGATATTCTCCCTTTACTGGAGTAGTAAGGTAATGTTTTCATTCCATATGAATCTTGTGTACAGAGTCTGACTGATTGTGTTCTAGGCATTAGTCAGACCCATATATTTTTATGGTTGGACCATTTATGTTTCCAGGAACACAACAAATAGTGCAAGCTAAAAAAGAGACAGAATTGCCCAAAAATATTAATCAAAACCCTTATATTTTAACGATCCATGGGTGGCTGTGGTATGAACAGGATAATCCACTCCTAGGTGTTCTGTTATCTAAAAATAATGCACTTTGCGGAGGCAAACCCTGCAAAGGTTCTTAGCCCCGTGTCGTGCATTATTTTTCGATAACAGCACACTTCGTCGTGGATTAATCCCTTACTTTGACAACCTTTTCTTCTAAGCATCGGGACACTTGAGAGAAGAATCATGGCATATATTGAGGATTATTTTTTCATATACATGTATTACCAAAAATACACACACACACACACATACACAAAAAAGAGCATTTATATGAATTTTCTTTCTTTTCTTGAAGTTTAATTTGTAGTGAAGTATTATCAGAAAATGGCAGGTGTTGAATGTACTAAGGCCTTTTGTTTGTCTCTATATTGACATCCATTTACAGACACAAGTTAGTCAGTGTGGAAGTATATGCATGAATTGTGACTCACTTCAACTTATTGCAGATTTCTCATACACTGAAAAAAAAACCTCCCTCACACGTGTTTTAAGATAAATACAATATATTTTTGTTATTATATTATTTTGCATTGCAGTATAATGAAGAGCTGCATTACGTGGAGCCATGTTTGAATGGAACTCTGGTCCAAGCAGACGTCACCAACAAGGATGTAAGTTACTTTCCTTCAGTCCTTCGCCTGTATGTGTGCTTTGTTTGTGACTACAATTAATAAATACCATGCTCTTCGCAAGGAAGGATAATCGTTTGAGAGACAGACAAGGCTTTTTCAGATGACAAAAGTGTGGTTTGTGTATTCCCTGCATGTGATAATGGTAGGCCTATATTTTCATTAAGATTGCACCTCTGATATTTCAAGCTGTGTGGATGCTGCGTTTCCCAGTTCCCAGTAGTCATTTTTACGTTCTCAGCCCTGTTAAACTCTTTCTTCTGTCATCAGAATCAGAATCAGAATCAGAAATACTATATTATTTTATATAGCCATGTATTGATCCTATTTTTAAGGTCCCTTTTAAAAATTCTATTTCCTAGCCCTAGATTAACCTTTATTCAGTCACATCAATCTTTTTCAGAGGCCATGGGATATATGTTCCAACAAGCATAAGGAATTTGTTCATGTTGATCATTAGGGGAAAAGTATGCAAACATGAATTTTCATGTATTCACAGGCATTAGCTTGTAGCTTAAAATGAAGGTGTACATATATGTTCATTTATTTGTTTGTTTTTGTCTACTACGATGGATGCAGACGGATATTGTATGTTTTGTGTATAATGACGGTGGATCATTTTGCTGTGCGTGGGATTTCCGAGTAACTAGAAGATGACACTAGTTATACGTCACTAAGGGCCGGACATGGCAGACATATCTCTAAAGGTACAGCAGATAGACAGAGGGATCTGGCAGATGATTGGCAGAGGGATCTGGCAGATCTGGCAGATCTGGCAGATCTGGCAGATGATTTCGGCTAGCCGAAATCATCCGGGCATGTCTGCACTATGCTGGTCATGATCTGCCCTTTGTTGTTCAAGTGCTTTGCGTGCTTGTACACACACACACACACACACGCGCACACACACACACACACACACACAATTAAAACTAGACCGTCTCACGCAGTTCTTTGGCTGATTAGACTCGACAACAGGCGTCTGAGGAGGAGAGTGGGGCGTAATCAGGTACCAGGCTGTAGAATTGCTCTGATTAACATAGGCCTCGCATGCAGAGCAGTTGTTGCACAATACAGAGAGCTGATACACAAAGCAAAATGAACTAGACAAATATGGTGTTCAATGGGTAAAGTTAGGTTTTTGTCTTAGTTTCCGCACCCACACAGATTGTCACAGCTTTAAATATTGTACTGAGAGGCTTTCGGGGATGAAATGAAATAAGGAACGATGTTGTTTTGTCTTTAATGACCACACTTGTAACACACACATGTAAAACACGATTTCTTAATTATGTGTGCAGAAAATCTCCTACTTAAAGGTAGTACCTTTGAGTATAACATTCATAACAAGACACCATTACACATGTTGCCACTCTGTGTCTCAGTGTTTACAAGTGTAAATCAAATCAGTGTTTACAAGAGTACAAATTAATTTTTGTTAGTTAATGTAGGTCATGCAGATGATAGACAAGAAAAACAAATGTGATGTTATCAATTCAGTCTGCCTACTTGGTTTCTATCAGAATGTAATTACTATGTAAATAATGGTTTGCTATAATTATTATAATTGTATATGAATATGGATCCAACTGAGAAAGTGTCCTTTTCTAACACAGACTTGCACACACTTACACACACTGTCTTGCACGCACACACACGCACTCTTGTGTATCACAAGCACAATCATTCATCCCTCAATCCCTACTTTTGTGTACCACTGTGCCAGCGATTGAAAACAGCCTGCTGTGTCAGACAAATCACCTCCATCTCAACAGACAACTTCACACACTCGTTTGCATATACACGCACACACACACACACACACACATATAGAAGCACACAAAAATCTCTCTCTCTCTCTCTCTCTCTCTCTCTCTCTCTACATTTCCTCCTAACCGTGGTGAATAATGATACAGTCAGACAGGACCTGTTAGTTTGCTGACAACACTAAACTCAATTTGGGTCGGCCGAGAGGTGACGTCTCATTTGTAAGATCACCACACACATGGAATAACATGTTTAAATACACACAAGAATATGCACACTTTCCAGCACGGACACACGCACGCGCACATGCGCGCACACACACACACACAAAACACACACACAAACGCACACAGCTGCGTAGGTAAATGGAAATGTGGTTTAATATCAGGTCAGTGATTGATAATGGGCTTGTTTGTAGTCAACATGAGCCTGTGGCGAAACGCAACAGCCCAAATATTCTGTTGGTGCAGAATAGCATGAAACTGAACACCCACACAAGGTGGAAAAAAGAATGGGTGTACCTTATATAATTAACAAATATTATTTGTCATTGTACCTGCAGTACCATGTATTCTAAGTATGTACTGCCAACCAGTTTGTATCTTTTCATGACTTTCATTGTTGTTTTATTTATTTCAGTTTATTGTATTTTTTACTCTAATGTGGTACCCTCTGTGGCATATTGTCATTGTGATACCCTCGTCCTTGTCGTTGTGTTGTGTGCCTGTATAACAGGACTGTGTTGCTCTCCCATGTCTCCTCAGCACTTTAGATTGCACCTGGATAAACTCTTCGCGAAAGGCATTGGCATGCTGGACGTCGCTCTGACCGAGGCCTTCAACCTCCTCGGTGACGTAAGTTAAACACCCGAAAATACACTACAGTCAGACACACACACACACACACACACACACACACACACACACAGTCCGTTCTCCATTTCACTCTATTTATAGCTGCGCACCCTTGTGTGCATGCTTTCCAAAACAAATATCATTTTACATGTTGAGACCCTTCATTACAGTCCAGTCATCTTTTCGTGTCTGTATGTTGACTCACTCTTGGAATTTTTTTAAATTACATTAAGACTTATCATTATTATTTAGTGCACATTGTGATCATTGTATCTCTCTGTCTCTCTATCTCTCTATCTCTATCTGTCTCTACCTCTCTCTCTCTCTCTTTTTTTTGTTCAAGTTGTTTAGTTTTTTTGTATTCAGATCTTTGTTTTTTCTTTTTTTGAGTCTATTTATGTGCATGTTCTTTGTGTGTCTGCCTGTTTTTTGCCTTTGTTGTTATTAAGCAAAGATTGTTAGTGTTAATAAAGGTTTGTTAAAAATAAAAACAATCTCTCTCTCTCTCTCTCTCTCTCTCTCTCTCTCTCTCTCTCTCTGTCTGTCTCTACCTCTCTCTCCCTCGCTGCAGTTCAACCAGACCGGACGGGGTAGTGAGTGCTGCCAGGCCATCATGTTGGTGACGGATGGGGCGGTGGACACCTACGATGCTGTCTTTGCCAAGTACAACTGGCCTGACCGCAAGGTGGTTAACACATGCACACACAATCGCATGCATGCACGCAAGCTTGCCCACACACACACACACACACACACACACACACACACACCCACTGCACGCTGCAGTGTTTGAGGGATTCATTCATTCAAGAGAGTTGGGTCTCTCTAAAATGGATACGGTTTCATAAGCAGCCAATCACCTTGTCCCGTTTGTGACGTTTATCGAGAAAGATGGTTTTTGGTACGAAGAGGCTTTCGGGAAACCCATCCATGAACGACACTGAAGCCTGGTGGTTGAAAAGCAGAGATTTCTGTAGAGAGTTACCGTATTCCACAGTGTTTTCTTCTAATTTTATTTTATTTTTTGTTTTCGTCATTAGGTTCGCACTACCGCCACTCTCTCTGGAACGTAGAGTGAACTCAGTTCGGCATTGAGTTCAGAGTTTGCATGTTTGTGTTTGGGCTGAGTGATCATGTAGATCATGATCCCAGCACACAAGGCGGAAAGGATAAAGTACATCCCTGTCACAAATCTGCACACATATCCGCTGTTTGATGGGGGTGGGGGGTTAGCTGTGACCTTAGCAATGTTATACAGACAAAAAACAAACATATACCCACACAAATACATACCTACAAATACATACACATCCCCACTCCTGTGGAAAAAGCTCACAGTTGCTAACTTGCTGCACAGCGACACACATTTATTGCCTTTAGGAAGTTATTTCCCTATGGTGTGGTAATCTTTTAAAGGACAAATTTGCCGCTTTTCAACCTTATCTCTATCTATCCGTATTAGGGATATAGTGTGAAAAACGCCTGCAGTTGTTGCCGATGCTCTCTGTGTCTCTGGGGCACAGCTCAGCGCGGAGCTGGGGTAAGATGGCGGGTAAGATGATCCGGTGGACAAAAGTAGCAGGGGGATCTGGGTGCAGGCAACATGGAGGAAAGGTAAACATTGTTCAGTTGCATATACTACCTGCATTATGATACAAAGCCGGTGTGATACAAAAGCGTCACATTTGTCCTTTAAGACACTGTGAAGTGAATGTGGAATACTTGAGTTTAAGAGTTTAAAGACCCTGGACACTCAAATCCACAGAAACCTTCTAACTATGTAAATTAGGGTCTTATGTACATACTAGTAAGCATCTAAATAGTATTAGACATTCTTCGCTCGCCGCTACTAGGGGAATCCTGGTTAGTTTATTTTCCTCCGCTTACTGATATGCTTAAGTTCAGCGGGTTGTCTCGTCTGATCTGAGGTCGTATTCAAGAGTTGATTGTTGCGTGGCTCCCCGCCGCCGGGCAGTGGCGCGAAAGCGTACTGTGTTTGCCTCGGGGAAAAGCTCGGGGGTTTGAGAAGAAGTGTCCCGCCGTCACTCGCTCGCCCGCACCCACCGCGCCCGCCCGCCACCGACAGAGAGACCTCGACACACTGCGGGAGACGCGGACAGCGTGACGGAGACACCAGGTCATCTGCCGGCTGCCGCGCCCCGACGGTGCCTAGCGTGGCTCCCGGGGGGACGGAGGGGTCTCCTGGCCGCGCCCTGAGGCGGCTCGGCTCGGTTCGTCTGGATACCAAAGCATTTTGTAACTCACCATTCAGTGGCCGCGCCTGCCCGCCACCAACAGAGAGACCTCGACACACGGTTGGAGACCCCCTGGGAGCCGTCAAACAGCACCGTCGGGGCACGGTAGCCGGTGGACGTCCTTGTGTCTCCGTCACGCTGTCCATGTCTCCCGTGTGTCGAGGTCTCTCTGTCGGTGGCGGTTGAGCGAGTGACGGCGGGGCGCTTCTTCGCAAACCCCCAAGCTTTTCCCCGAGGCAAACACCGTGAACCTTCCTGCTGCTGCTCGGCGGCGGGGAGCCACGCAACAATCAACTCTCGAATACGACCTCAGATCAGACGAGCCTCAGGGCGCGTCTCGTCACGCGGCCAGGCACTGGCGCGTCGTCCACCGGCTGCCGCGGCTTGGCTCGGTTCATCCAGATAGCAAAGCATTTTGTAACTCACCATTCAGTGACCAATTCAAATGAGGTTTTGAGGCTTCTGCCTCATCCTCTGATGAATCACACGGCTCAAACATATAGGGCTGGACTACACCGACTGCAGCGTGCACCATGTCATGGAAATGAGAGATCGTTTGACATGGGCGGAGCCAGGGAGAAGTCAATCAAAACGGGATCTGACACACCCACACATTCTTGGCAAAGTGCCAACAGCAAAATTAGCAGCTTTTTTGATCTAGGTTTTCTAATACTTATGAAGAAAAAAATGTCACTCCGATTTTTGTGGATGCTTAATGAGACACCCAACTATGATATCATATATGCATTTTTATTATTTCAAGCCAGGTGTCCAGGGTATTTAAGGTTCAGCTCCATGACAGGGATTAAGATGCCTTTCGTTTTGTCTTTGGTGTTCCATAAGGCCATCATAGATTCACGTCATTATCCCTGCCGAGCCGTAAGGCTTTCCAGCAGCGAGCAAGAAGGGGACAGCCCTGCCAGATAGTCCCATTTAGAAGAACCCTGCTGATAATAGAAGTCTTCAGTCTATGTCACTTTCCCTCTGTCTCTCTCTCTCTCTCTCTCTCTCTTCCATCTCTCTCCTCCATCTCTTTATCAGCCTCAGGTTTTGGACAGTTTCCTTTGAAACAGCCTCACTGCTGTGACACACACACAGTTGCAGTGACAGAAATCAAGAAGCAAAACTGAAACATAGTGACACCTACAGTTGTATGTCCAGCCATACACCAAAACACACACATTCACAGGCATTCACACATGCACGCACACACACACACACACACACACACAGCTGTGTGCCATTATCTCTGCTAGACGCGCGTCTATGCTGGCTGACGATGGGCTTCTCTGCGTATCGTCCACCTGTGATGATGTGTTTGATCTTTTAGTCATGCTATGAGCGTTCTGCCTGATATCATCTGTTTAATGGACAGGGGAAAACACCTATGGCAGCAGAATAACACTCATTCTTAGGCAGTACATGTCCTACTCCTAATCTTCAAATGATACAAAAAATATATAAAACACATCTAGATATTGTATAGCTGTCACTACCTACAAAAAAAGAGTTGAGATCAAATCCAGTCCAATCCAGAGTATTTTTTTTGTGTTTGACTGTCTTTCACATACAATGTTATTCCTTGTGTCCTATAATACTCATATTGCGTATTGATTTTTTCACATGTGTTATTTTTTTATTTTTGCATATTTGGATATACATTATATGTATCTCTTTTGCTATTACTGTCCTCCATTTCTGCTTTAACACCCACATTTCCCATCTGGAATGAATACAGTCTTATTTCATCTAAACAATTGATGATTTCAAAATCGAATCAATTCATCAGAGAAATCTTCTACTCAACATGTGTTTTTATAAAGATTATCACATAATGCAATTATGCGCCATATGAGCCAATCAGAGAAGAGCGTCACTCCCAAGCTTCTATGGGACAAAAAGGACGACCCAGATTAAAGTGCCCATCTGGCTCCGAACCTGTTGGAGCCAGTTTTTTTTATTTTCTTTTATGGCTATCAGAGAGAGAGGGAGAGAAAGAGAGAGACATGACATCATCTTGTTTCTGTGAGCGACACTTCAGGAGAATGTGAGTGACAGCCGAGGATGAAAACATTAGGGGGCATTTGATCGTCTAAACCACCTCCACCACCTCGTCTTCTCTATATTCACAAGGAATGATTGTCTTCGCAGAGATATATAAACCAACACACACAAACATTCACACACACACACATTCACATACGCGTGCACACACACACACACACACAGACATGAAAATTGGCTGCATATGCAAAGGGAAGAATACACACAAGAGCTACTCAGTCTTTCAGGCACCTGCACACCTGCTCTTCCCGTTTCCTGCCATCATCGTCGTCAGGTTTAGAGGAAATATTTAGCTTTTGTAGGAATCAAAGTCTGACTTCAATGCAATCCAATAAGTTTCCCCCCAAGGTGTACAGGGATGCTTTGGATTATTGTTTTCTTTCCTCTGTGTTCTGTTATGTGCATTCGTCTACCAATTTTGAGTTTGACATTTCAAAAGCGATTTAAATGCATTTTTGTGGTGGATTTAGGGCATTTAGCAGACGCTTTTATCCAAAGTGACTTAGGGTAAGTACATTTGTCAAAAGAAAGTGAAACAACAATATATCCCTGTCGGTATGTAAGGTAATAGGTAAGTGGGGGCAGTTCCATTGACAGCCTTGTAGGCCAGCATCATTATCTTAAATTTGATGGAGTGTGCAGTAGGGCTTGCACAGAAAAGTCAACTAATCGACTAGTCGACGTCACTACCACAAGTCGACCCCTACCGGAAGACGTCGACTAGTCGTTGACTACATGATTTCACACAGCATAATTTTTTTCCCCACCGCATTTGCGCCAAGTCCCGCCCTACTCTTAAGATTGACTTACCCTGATATTTCACCCTAACCTTAACCAATCATCACTCCCCACCTAAACCTAGGGCAGGACTTGGCGCAAATGCGGTGGCTGGTGGGGCAAAACATAAAGCGATTTCACAATAGCCCCATTTACACAGCTGTTTCGGGAATGTTGCAGCTTGCCTTCTGTGTAAAAGGTATAAAGCCGGAATGGGGGGGCCGAGTTGTTGTGGCAATATGCCGGGAAGGGAGGAGGTAAAAGGCCTGGACAGAAGTGGGTGGGCCTGTTGTTGACAGGGGGGGGAGCAGCTTGATTTGGTTTGGGTGGGCCTGGGCATGAAGTGGGTGGGCCCAGGCCCACCCATAGCTACGTCCCTGATTCACACCTCTGTTCCGGAATGCCGGCTTCTGTTCCGCAACAGCGTCGGCTGCGCCACCGCGTCCAGACTGAATGCGATGCGAGTGTCAGCGACAAAATCAGTTTGATTGCTTTGTTTTCTATTGAATATCCTGACCGGACGTGAGTGAAAGTGAGTTAGAGTTTAGTTCAAATATGCAACAGAATTGCATATTTAACAGATTCAGTGCGGACAGAGAGCGTCCGATGTGACGCGATGCGGTCATTTTTGGGGCCCATTCTGTCTGTGTGTTTTTTTGCGTGTGTATGTGATGATGTCATCAATGACTAGTCGACGACTAGTCGACTTTATTGATCGACTAGTCGACTTGAAAAAATCATGCAACGCCTAGTGTGCAGTCTTGAAGCCTGACTGATGAGGGTCAAGAAGATTGTTTGTGAGAGATAGGACAGTTGGTTAGAGGTGGCACGTTCCAGGGTTTTAGATAGGAATTAATGGAGGGATACCGATCTGTAGGAATGATGATGTCAGTGGTGTCAAGGGTAGTTTTCTTAAGTAGTGGCTTGACTCTAGCATTCTTGAAGGAGGCTGGAATCAGGCCTGAAGAGAGGGAGGAGTTGATGAGGGTGGTGAGGAAAGGATGTTGTTCGAGATGTCTTGGAGAAGGGAGGAGGGGATCGGGTCAAGGGGGCAGGTCAGGCCAACAGAGGTGGGGGTTGGGGGAGGGAGGATAGCAGCAGGGGTAAAAGAGGAGCTGAAGTCTTTCACCTTCTTAGTAAAGTAGGTTACAAAGTCATCAGCAGAGAGAGAGAGGGAGGGGTGAGGAGGGAAGAGAACATGGAAAACTGGGGTTAGAAGCAGAGGAGTTGATCTTGGTCAGGTAGAAGGCAGATCTGGCTGCTGATACAGTAGAGGTGAAGTCTGAGAGGAGGTGAAGGTAGTGAGTCAAATCATCAGCACAGTCAGATCTCTTCCATTTTCTCTCAGCTGCCCGTAATTCTGATCTACAAGCCCGCAGAAGTTCTGACAGCCAAGTGGGGGGAGGAGAGGAGGCTTCCTCAGTGGACAGTTGAGGAGTGAGTAGAAGGAGAGTGAGATTTCAGGTTTCCGCAGGTGGTGATGGTGAGAGGGGTAGGAGAGAGGGAGGTATGGGAGGTAGAAGATCCTAGGTAGTGTCTTCTCCGGTCAGACGTCCTGATGGTGATGGAGGTAAGGCACATAGCTATGATGGGTGGACTCCCTCAATGGACTCCCACACGCCCTTTGTCTTTGTCCAAGCGGGTCTTCGTTCGTGGGGCCTGACTGTAAGTGACTAGCCCTCAAGTGCAAGAGTGCCGCTCAGAAGGGCTAGGCCCCGCCTCCAGCACAATTAAGCCTTATTCAACTAGAAGACACATTTAAGTTTGCTTCCTTAGACAAAATGTGAGTATCTAAGCTCCCAGTTGCTCTCTCTCTCTATATATATATATGATATGGGCTGGGCCCCGCCTCCAGCACAATTAAGCCTTATTCAACTCAGCTGAGCACCCGAAACTAAGCTTAACAGGCCACTCAACTGAATATGAATTGCTAAACAACAAAACAGCCTCTAGGCTAAATGCTTTAAACAACTTCTATTGAATTACCTTTAAAAACACAGCTTCTTACTGAAAATCCTTAACTTACCACACTAGAAGACAAATTGAAGTTGAACATGAAGGCCTTACATGAATACCTTTTCTAGGTGTGTTTTCTTTCTTCTGTCAACCCAAAAGATGTGAATGTATAATTGAGTTGCAGTTTTACTGAATACAGTAATTTAGGTGTGCGTTCAGTTTACAATCATTACGTTATAATAAACATGTGTTCCATGTGTTCCATGCACTACAAGATGTGCATAAGTGTGAACATGGTAGTATAGTTGTAATCCTATAGTTTTCCATAGTTACCTGCTCTCACTCATAGATCCGGGGCACTCATGTGGAGTGAATATAGTATGTCATAACAACGGCGGAATTAGTGCCAGCTATTACCTCCAGTGCGTTTAACTCAACTGTAAACCTCCTCCATTTTTAATAACCAGCCAGCATCAGCGCTGACTGTTCTTAGGCCACCACTGAAGGGGAGGAAGGGGAGCAGGGGTGATGTTCACGGGGGGCCTTGGGTGGTCCACACACCCCCACAAAAGTCTGATTAACCATCCTAAGTGCCACCCCTATTAAAGTGACAATGTGTAAGATTTACTAATATATATGTTTTTTTTTTTTTTTGTAAAATTACCTAGATATATCTGCAGTACATGCTGATAGCTACGTACAAATAGCAACAATCCCTTAAATTCAATTTCACCCTATACCTGATATATTGTATTTTGAAAGTTTTACTCCCGGCCGGAGTAAAGTCTTGTGTTTACTTGTAGTTACTCCAGTGGGTGTGCTTGCCCTGTGTAGAGGAGTATAAAATGACAGACACTAGCATATCCTACCACACGGCACTAGTTCCGCTCTTGCTTTGGTAGAGCTAACTACATGCCCAGCGCCTTCAGCTGCAAAAATACGATAAGAAAGTAAACGTCAAAAAGAGGGGTAAAACCGTGATTAATATTGGCGAATTTGAGAGGTGGAGAGAAATGAAGAACTGTCACAGCTGAATTTTGACACAACTCTATAGCGTGTTGGCTTTGGCTGCTGGTTGTTATTGAGTGCTGGCAACCACAGCAGCAAGGAGGGAGGGGCCACAAAAAGCATCAAAAAGCGTTTTTTTTTATTCTGCCGAGTAAATGCTAGCAACCGATAGAGGCGCAAATCTTACACATTGTCACTTTAAATCTGTCATATAAATAAAATACATTGAGATGTTTGTGAAGTATACATTCTCAGCAGCACTTTTCAAAGGCTGGGTGTTGTGGTCTGGGGTTATTCTGTGCCAGTCCTGGGCCACTCCCGAGTCCCGACATGCCACTAAGGCAGAGTCTCTTATACACAGGGATCCACACTAAACAATATACAATGAAAGCGGCGGTAAAGTAACTAGCTGCCATGTGCCCGTATGAATATCTCTTGTGCAGCGTTGTCACTTCAGCATAGCGTGCATAGCTGACACTCTGCTGCGGTCTTTGTGAATGAAGGGTGATTATAGTCTAGATAATGAGGGCTTTTCATTTCCTCTGATAATCAAGTCAGTAGCCATTGCGATGATGATGATGACTGAAATGTATCACTATGTTAAAATATTGTTTTTATTTAGCATTTGTTCAGTTATTCATACTTTACCTGATTGCGTCTAGATTATGATAAACTAATATTAATGACCTGGAGATTTTTGGGGGGTTTGGGAAGAATGTTTTGGGGGGTTTTAAGTATTAAGCATTTCTCTAAAGAAAAGTGTGGCAGCGAAAACTTGTTTTGTAAATCCTTTGGTAATTTGTAGCTCCTTCTGTTCCAGGGAGTCATCCAAAACCAGACAGAGACATGCTTGAGTGCACACACACACACACACACACACACACACGCACACACACACACGCACGCACACACACGCACACACACACACACACACACACACACACAGCTGAAAAAAATGAAAACGGAATGCGAGTTTGGGCAGCTGTGCCCCTAAAGGCTCGCATCTGGTCCAATCTGGCAACCCTCTGCCTCACACACAAAACACACATGCACACACATTCACATGCACACACCTGTCAAACCTACCTGCTGCTGGAGCCAACTGGTCTCTGCAGGGTTCTCACCGAGTCTTCCCTACCCTGCGTCTCTATTTTGTATTGTTTTACCAAAATAAAATAAATGTATTCTACGATAACAATATTTCACTAAAACAACCACAAACGACAAACTTTCAGAGGTTATAATCGACAGCAGGTAGGCAGAGTTAATCGCTGGCAGATAAAGCGTGAGCCTGTTGCCGGCCCCTACAGTGTATCTCCCGTGGTTGTATGCTGGGTCCCTATCTGAATGTGATTAAAATGACTGACAGAAACTATCTATTCTCTCACCGCAGGTCCGCATATTCCCCTACCTGATTGGCCGAGAGTCTGCCTTCGCTGATAATCTGAAATGGATGGCATGCGCTAACAAAGGTGGGCTCGGAAAAAAGTTTGGGTTTGTACATGTGTTTATTGTGTGTGTGTGCGTGTGTGTGTGTGAGTGTAGACATACCTTTGTGTCCCTGCTAATCAGTATTAGCAAAAGTCAAGATTTATTTTGCATATGTAGGCGGGGGCTGAACTATGTGTGTGTGTGTGTTCATGATTGTCTCACTACAAATAACATGGTTCTTCAGGTTCTATATTTAGCTCAGAGGTGGGTGAGAGCGACCGCCGACTCAATTTCCTCAGACCGCCCAACATAAAACAAGCAAGCAGTAGGTCACACAAACAGCATAAGTGTGTGTGTGTGCATGTGTGTGTGTAAAAGGACAACAGCAGCCACAATTTAACTTGGGACTAAAATCAGACAGGTTGGTCTTTTCATTCGGTCCATTATGCGAGTGTGTGTATGTGTGTGGACATTTCCAGACTCAGGTTACTCTGCATCCAGCCCACGGGAGTCTGACTGTTCACATCTCTAGATATAGCCACCGTATCTCTCCACGGAACCACTTCAGCTAGGACACATTTACATGCAGATGAAGCATTTCCATTCAGCCAATTCAGGTCAATAAACAGGAACGGTAAAAATGATGCTGCGGTTCACATAGAATATACAGAGCATAGTTCAATGTGCCAAAGATGGATTGAACCTAAACGCAGGAGGCTGCTAAGGAGTGGTCGTGAATATGCGGGGTGTCAGCCGGCCGTCCTCCACCGTGCTGCGGCCCGCATGCAACCCGCATGTATGACGGGCACAGTGTGACACTGAAGGCAAGAATCATCCATCTACCTATCTCTCTCTCTCTCTCTCTCCAGCAGGGCCGTTGCCAGGGTTTAGAAATGAGTGAGGTCCTTTTTTTAATGCATTTATGGACGACAAACACAATATTGGCACTATATACACACATTCAATATCAGTGTCCGAATTACTACCTGGCTGTCTTGAAATAAGATCAATCATAAACCATTGTTAGCACCGACCAATGCTGGGAGGATTCTCCCCCAGAAGAGTATTTTGTTAATATTGTTGTGTAAAAGCACCATTTTAACACATTTTGAGATTGATCATTGACCATTGACCATTTAAGTCTTAGATGGGGGAGTTCCCTTTCAAATCATAATTCTGTATGCTATATGGGATGTACTATTACTCATATTTAGCATTTTATAAAAAGTGAAATACTAACCTGAGTAGCCTATTTGCAAACCAATTCTCAGCTTGACTAGTCTCCTCTCTTTGCTGCGTTAACTAGCGTGTTTGCATGCTAGTTAGACTTGATTGAGTGACTCCTAAACTCTACTACTAAACTAGTTAAATACATTCATTGGCATTGCTATGCCAGATAATATGAGAGTTTATTTGATTATTTATTTCTATCTTCTACTTTACCATATCGATGCACAGATAGCTATGTGTGTGTGTGTCTCTTTATCGTCACGTCATTCTGACAGAGTGGAGGATGGGGGGGCCTACACAGTATCTGTCACTCTCTTATTTTCTCCTTTCTCACCCAAACTCTAACCCTTTTTTCTCTCATTCCATTTTTTGGTCACCAGTCTATCACTATCTTCAATAGTGATTTCCCCCCCCATGTCTTTCTCTTTGCTTTCCGCTGCAGCAGTAGCAGCGTCTTCTGTCCCCCTTGCATCGACATGCGCGTCATGGTGGCAGCATCACAGTCATAATACGAAATGGCATCGCGTTGAATCTAAATTGCGGTTCTCTTTCTATTCATATTCCCCGTTCTTAATGTCGCCTCTTCTGGCTGGCCTACTACTGCTTCTGCACTCATTTTGGGAACTCCGGAGATATGACATGCATACGCGCACCCACCGTTCCCGCCTCACATGTCATCCTGCCTTTCGAACGGCGCATCCTCGCAATTGCTCTGCTTCGCTGCAAAGGAAAGCTAAAATGACTTTCGATGGCGTCGGAGGAGATTGTTGGTTGTTCTTTCGGGCCAACCGAAATGAATCTGACATGAGGACCGTGTTCTGGAGATTGTGACATTACCGGGGGGGAAACCATTTTAGGTGCGCGTGTCCGCGTACACGCCCCGTCTTCTGTGAAGGGGATTGAATGGAAAGCATTGTGAGCCGGGGACATACTGTACTTGTTCCCTGCTAAGTGGAGAGGGACTCCACTGTTCTGATATGATCCTATTAGATATGAATCAAATATATGAGTCCTCGTTCTGACTTCCCCTCACGTTCTTCTCTGTTCCCTCCCCTCTATGTCTGCCTGTCTGCCTGTATGTCTGCCTCTCTGTCTGTATGTCTGTCTGCCTGTCTTTTCATCTTATATATCTGTCTTTCTCCCTATGTGTCTGTTTGTCAAGTATGTATTTCTGTTTGTTTGTCTGTCTACCTATCTCTGTGTCTGCTTGTCTGTCTTTCTTTTTTTTCTATTTGTCCCACCCTATGTCTTTCTGTCTCTCGGTTTGTCTGTATGTATGTTCCCTCTGTCTGTCTACCTGTCCATCTATCCATCTATATGTCTTGTCCCTATCTGCCTTTCTGTCTCTCCACCCCGTCAGGCTACTTCACCCAGATCTCCACGCTGGCAGACGTGCAGGAGAACGTGATGGAGTACCTCCACGTGCTGAGCCGCCCCAAGGTGATAGACCAGGAACATGACACAGTGTGGACTGAGGCCTACATCGATAACACTGTGAGTGGACAGTCTCCTCCGCCCACCCCCCCTCTCTCCCATCTGCTGCATGCTATTGGACACCACCAGTTCCTCGGTCCCTAGTAACCAGTCGATGATGTTGTGTCGATGCTATGAGTCACTCTTCCAATGCCTTTTGGAATTCACTAAGTCATTCATTTTAAGACATATCGATATTGAAATGTGTACGGGAAACTAAGCTGATCAACTGAATCCTGTCGAAGCAGGAGGTGTAAAAAGTGTTGTTTTGTGGGAAATGTGTAAAAGGTTGTGACAGATGGAACCATTAGGGGTGTAAATGTGTGTGTGTGTGTGTGTGTGTGGGAGCTATGTATAGTTGGAGTAAAACATTGAGAATCATTGG
Organism: Melanonus zugmayeri; assembly: GCA_900302345.1. NCBI lineage: Eukaryota > Metazoa > Chordata > Actinopteri > Gadiformes > Melanonidae > Melanonus > Melanonus zugmayeri. Next base: position 17,293 of record OMKN01073549.1, read on the forward strand.
TGTGTTAGCGTCTTCTACACCGCACCCCCTTTCTCACACACGCGCACACACACACACATACACACATACATACACACACAGGCACACGGTTGTACGATGTAAGGCATCGGCTCTTTCAATAATATACAAAATATATCCAATTATCTAATCTAATAAATACACACTTTATCTGTCTGGCTTAGACAACATCATCCCCAAAAACACCACAGGATCGCTACAAATCCATATCATTCTTTGCAATCCATAATCCATAAATCCACTCACAATACACTATATTCAGCCATGCACAATGGTCCATTTTTTTCCTGTTGTGAAGCCATTGTGTTTGGTCACACAAGAGTGAACAGTCATTTGTCTGCTGGAGTTTCTGAATAATGGAGATTAGAAAGACAAAAACAGCAACGGTTGAGAAAATGGAGGCAGGCAAAAGCAGGTCTCCGTCCGGCATCCCGGCCCTGCGGACGCGGACGTGGACCCCTTTCGCTCTGTGCTCTGGTTCCCCCCCACACACCCCTCACTCTCTCTCTGCGCTTCTTCCTCTTCTTCCCTGTCCTCCTTAGCTTTGTATTTTACTTTGCCATTCCCATGCTCCTCTTACCCCCAGCGTAGATTCACCACAGTAAACATGACTGTGTGCCACAATGGCCACATGGCGAAGGCCTGAAAAGCGTTGGCTCCCTCCTAACTGTGCATTCACACATATTAACACTCCGTGTTGCTAGTAGCTTAACGGCTGTACGTTGGTGGGCGTATCAAGCAGGAAGTGTCGACAACTGGTTGATTTTGAACAAAACACCCTGATTGCCGACACTTCATTCAGGTGAAGCGCCACACGTCTGCGCAAGATTATTGACACGTTTTGTTCCCCTCCCCTCCCTTCCTTTTTCCTCTTTCTTTCTGTTTTTCATTGAATCTGATCCTTGTAGCTCCCTCAGGCACAGAAGGTAAACTCCTGTCTGTAGTCGTTGTGTTGCTGTGTTTACATGTGTTTACAGCGTGACGTGTCTCCATCTCCATTTGAACTCTCTTTGTTGAAAAATGGAATGAAGCCATGCTGTTTCCACCGTGGTTTGTTGTTATTATTGTTTGACCGAATTAATGATTATTATTATTATTTCTGCTTTGTCGCATTCTGATGTCATCCATGGCTGCCTGGATTTAATGTTTTCTTTTGAATTGTACACCCTTCACTGGTCACTGGTCACTTTTTTTGCACCGCAGTTGAAATAAGTGCACATAAGTGGACACAGAAACACGGACACGTGCACTCTCGTAACGGCACGGATCTGTATACGTTAACTCACACACACACACACACACACACACATGCAAACAGACATACACTCACACACACATGCTAATGTGTGCACAGAGTAATGCATCATCGGTGTTGTTCCGTTGGTCTTGCTTTGCCGGTTTCTCAAATGTTGGCAGTGTGATCATGTGTGAAAATGTGTGGTTGCAATGCGTTCATTTTCTGTGTAATTTTTCAGTGTGAAAACAAGATTGCCTATGTCGTGCTCGTGTCGCTGAGATTCTCCACCATTAAGGTCTCTTCTCCCTCTCTCTGTCTCTGCCCGGGTGATGACACCAATAGCCTGTAATGACTGCTGGGATGATATGTACTGATGCCTCTGCATCGATCTCAGAGGTATATGAATCAACAGTGGGCTGTGATGAGGACTCGTATTAAGCAGCTCTAGAATCATAACAGTGATGACAAACAGCACCATCGACAGCAGCAGAGCACATAGCATTCCCATCAGACAGATGGAGAACCGTATGTCAGGCATAGCACTGTTACGGCGATGGTGCCTAAAGGGTCTGCACTACTGTCTATGCTGCTCACAATCCACTTAGTACAAATGTAGCCTGAACGCTAGCCACTGCAAGTAACCTGCGCTCTCATTTGTAAAACCAGGCAGAGACAAACAAGACACCTGAGGCATCAAAATAGAGTACATTTAAATAAAAACAATGCCTTTTTAAAATTTGGATAACTACATTCAACCAAGATTACATGGTTATGAAAATGAGCAAGTGTTATAAATGATATGTTAATTTGAGAAATGTGACATACAAGGAAGTTAAGGCAGGCCAATCAGGCTATTGACATTGTGAAATGTGAAATATTACAGCCTTTCTTCACACACTTGTGACATTGCAATTCATATTTTATTATCATAAATAACTGTACAAAGGATTAATGAGTGGTACTGCTATGCCATGGCTTGATGAAGCACTTAGCCATTGAACTCAATGGGGAAACCTATTGACCTATTATTATTATTATTATTATCCTATTGATAAATATGTTTAAATAGCAATGACTGTTAAATGAATTGACTTTTCTCACTACAACAACAATATATAACATATAATAACCCTATTTTAAATGATTATATTACTTTAAAAACAAAAAGTGAATGTGACAAAAACCAGTGTGCCATTGTTCCTCTGGACCATTGTACCGGTTCAAACTGCCCAACTGACCAAGTCAAACGAGAAAAAAAATGGTGTTTCAGACAATGGCAAACTCATCATTGAGCTTGAGAGCTCAGTGCAAATGTAGTTTACAGCAACATAATTTTACAGTGGCATCTTTATAACCCCTGCTGTTTTAGCCCAGTTTTCTTCTTCGTTACTTGTTCGTTGTTAACAGTGAGTTCCTCCACAGCAACCCTTCAGGGTATATTTTGCATGTTGTTTTATGTTTTAATATTGGCTGAGTCTGCTCAGTCAATATTTCCAACAAAACAAAGAGCTTTACTCAAGCTGAGCACTTGTAGGTATTGGCATACAGAGATAGACGAAATAAGATAGTGTTTTGACAGATTCATCCTTGCATTTAATTCAACTTGAATCCCATTGCGCATGGTATAATTCAGCTCTGTTACTTGGAACGGGGGGAATTTTGCTCGTAGGATTTTTTAATGGCATAGAGTTTACTTATGATGTCATTGTTAATTGTAGCACTCAGGGTTGATTGCCGCGCTGCG
>OMKN01073589.1:0-10525 GCA_900302345.1 Melanonus zugmayeri
AGAGAGGAGGGAGGAGAAAAGGAGGGGAGAGGAGGAGAGGACAGGAGGAGGGGAGGAGAGGGGAGGAGATGAAGCGTGGCAGCCAGGGAGGAAATGAGGAGCAGGGGAACTATTGTTCCAAGAGGCTCCGTTTGATTTGACAAATTGAGGAAACTTTCAACATTTCCTTCCACAGAAACATGTGGACTTGGGGGACCCTGTTCAGTAGGCTGTTGATGAATCTTTCATCTTCCTCTGAGGAATGAATGAATGGATGGAGAGATTAATGAATGAATGGATGGAGAGATTAATGAATGAATGGATGGAGAGATTAATGAATGAATGGATGAATGAATAGATGAATGGATGAATTGATGGATATGGTAAATGGTAAATGACTGAATTTATAGAGCGCTTTTCAGACCTGTGGCCACTCAAAGCACCCATGAATGAAACCATGTATTAATGAATAGCTGGGTGAATGGATGCAGGGATGTAGTTATTACACAAACTAGAGCAGGGTTTATGGTTATGGTTTATGGGTTTTTATATTTAGCGGATGTGATTAATGATGAAGTGTCAGTGGAGTGGAGATAAAACACAGTAATATAACATCTTATCACCTCCTCCATCATGATTACATTATCATTATCCACATTTACTATTCATTCAGCAGAAGTTATCCTCCAAAGTTCATAGAAGAGCCACATAATTAATGTTAATGTGTTTCACTTTGGTCATATAATGAACATTCCCGTCAAGCGACTTTAACAGAGTTGTGCAGGCGTCCCGCCCCCGGCAGCACCCTACCCGGCTCAGGGTGTGTCCTGCTGTGGTAGAAGGGTTCACTTCATCGACCGCACCTGTTGTCGAGTCAGTTGGCAGCAGCTCCACCAACCCAAGCCCAGCCGGCTCGTTTTAAGGACAGCTTATCTCAGACTCCAACTTATGATAGCGGAGGTGGAGGTTTCAAGCGATCTCTCTCCACACTACCGGATTACCGGGGAGCAGATTGGAGATTTCGTTCAAAGATTAAACATCGGTTTGGATTCCGAAGACGCGGAGGAGGTAGAGTTCACCAGATGCCATTATACGCGTTGAGTTTCATTCAGTGCCGTGTGTGCAATATGTGTACCCAACTGTTGTGCTGAGGAACAGAATGACTAGTTTGCAGATAAAGTCGCCGCAACTTTGAACACAACTTTGCGCACAACTTTGCGCAGCAGACAGGTGCGCGCCTCGGGAGCAGCGAGGCGCACGACTACAGCCGGCCCACAGTCTTAGTTTGAGAGAAGTACAGCTACTGGATATACATCTCCCGTCTTTAACAGGACTACGACAATCACCAAGATTATGCGGATTATTCTATCCCACATTTATCTGCTACAGATGTGCGCGGAACAGTACCGGCGTCCTCTGCGCGCCCTGCAGCAGTACTGATCACCTCCACGGACTGAGATCATCCACCTGAATCCAAATGAACCTCCCGCTCTTCCTGCTGCTCGCATCGCTTCTCCCACACCATGGATCAGAAGCTGACACGAGTCTGGACACCAAGTTGCACCACACGGGTGTCAAGGAGCCCAACGGTGAGTCCAAACACGTCGAGAAACGCGCAACGGCAGAGTTGGAAAGTCCCCTTGAAAGAAATCTATACATTAAAAGTACATCTTGCTTCAGTTTAGAGTGCAATGAAAGAGGCCGGTTCATTCCGTTCGTATAGGGCATTATCCGGGAAATTATCCGTTACCTTCAAAGCCAAGCCGTGTATATTTAAGGGGGAAAACCCTAAACCCTCCGACCCCCCGGGGAACTTTCCCTGTTTATAGAAAGACTCCATTCATTCCGCGGTTACGCGCCCCGGGCTGCGCACTTTACCTCTGCTCTGAACTCTCATCAACAGGCTATCAACAGGCTATCAAATGGAGATCAAATGGAGAAAACACCTCCGTTCTGTCAGTGATATAAAGAACCACCTCACAATATACCGGGGGTGTCCAGTTTCAGTTGGATTGGGGCTAAAATAAAGAATTATCCCCAAATGGTTTCTGGATATGATGGGCAATTTGGCAATCAAGACGTTTATTGCTTTAGTGTGTGTGTGTGCGCGTGTGTGTGTGTGTGCGTGTGTGTGTCTACATGTAAGTGAAAGTGAACACCGTTTACACAGGAATGAAAATGATATATTTATGACATTCGTCAACCAATACAGTAGGAATGTTTACTGACTGCAACCATGTGTCTGCTCCGTGGAGCTCTTGTTGCTATCCTCTCCAGAACATATTATGGGATGTCTGAGCTGCAGTAGCTGAGTTTGGGAATGCGTTCGGGTGGGGTTTGACCTGAAGGCACCTAACCTCCACCTCCACAGTGTGAAGGTTCTTATGGGCCGGCGCCTGCTGTGTGTTTTATTACTCTTGGCCACACTACTCTTGGGTACTTCCAGACAGTAGTACAGTAGTAGTACTAGTACTACACCTCTCTCTACAGTGAGCCAGTCAGCATGTCTTGTTAGTATTATTCCACAAAAGATTTGGTTCTGATTGGGCAGTGTCCCCTGTTGTTCACAACATTTAGTCAGACGCTCTTTAAAATACCAGGCGATCCCCACTAGCTGGGACCACTGGTGAGGGAGACCAGAGAGGGTTCTCCACTCTGTAGAGACCAGAGAGGGTTCTCCACTCTGTAGAGACCAGAGACCAGAGAGCGTTCTCCACTCTGTAGAGACCAGAGAGGGTTCTCCACTCTGTAGAGACCAGAGACCAAAGAGGGTTCTCCACTCTGTAGAGACCAGAGAGAGGTTGTCTCTTGTTGGCTCACTAGTGTGACAGTCTGCAGGTTTAAATGTGTAAATGGTTCCAAGGAGCTGTGTACATACAGTGGGTTGAAGTACCGAGCAACATTACAGGATTAAAGCGGACCACACAGTAAACACAGGCCCCGGCGGGCCCTCAACGCCAGCCCCTCCTGGTAATATTTACAACGCCTGTTCCATTATGAGCTGCCTGGAGAGAGAGAGAGGGTTGGACACGGTGTCTCTCGCCCATGATCAAACTCGGTCTCCAAATCAACCAGGGCATCTGAAGAGCGTCTCTTTCCCCTACAAGGTCCTGTCTTCTCTCAGCTCCACATCACCAAACAGAAGTCTCAGCGCTAATCCAACATGATTCTACTAGCTGGAGTATGGAGTTTATAAAGGCCTTGTCCTGATTTTCAGGAGATTTTAAACAGTTTGGGAAACACTTCTTTATGTATATTGTCAGTAATCTTGTGTGCTGCTATCTTGGTCTCCCATGGAGAAGAAATCCTTGCTGAGTCTACCCTGGTTAAATATAATGATACATGTTTTAATGATCTGAGATACAGATACAGCGATGGAAGTGGTTCCACGCGAGGCCTGGACACTCCTCAGACTCCGGCCCTTTAGTCCTCAGCCCTCTGGTGAGGAGAGAATCAGCGTATGATGGATGGGTTTGAAAATGAAGGCAGAAATATGCAGTTAATTATCAGAGTAGTTGGCAGCACAATAGCAAACGGTATGCTTGGCCGAGTTCAATCCATCAGAGGAAATGAGGGAGCTGGATGTTGTCTGAACTCCGAGGGCACCGCCACACGACACGCGAAGACAGAGTGTGCGTCAGATGACAGCAGCTATTAGAAGAAATGTTTTATTTTATTACCAGGGGTGAGGAGATTCCTTCCTTTCTCAGTGATAGAAAAAACGGCCGAGGCAACGTTTGAGGGGAAAGGAAAAGAGATCATGTGGTCTTGTCGTTCTCCGACAGAGGTGTTTGTGGACAGGAGGGGCAGCAGAGCAAGGAGCGGGCAGGATTGTCTGGATAGTTTGACTCCCAGCCAAATGGTTTGGATTTGAACCCAAAGCCTGTAAGCATCATTGAGCCAGATGCCTCTAACCCCTACCTGCTGTGTAAAGGTAACCCCTACCTGCTGTAAAACATCCCTGTAAGTCGCTTTGGATAAAAGTGTCTGCTGAATGACTAGGGAATAGTAAATAGTGATCAGTGTGAGGTGTTATTGGACAGGGACAGGACAGGAGGGGCAGCAGAAGGAGGAGTGAGGAGACCAGCGTCAGGGTTCTCCTTGTCAGCAGTATTTTAACACTGAGTGCTGAACAAACCAGAGGTTCTGGATCACAGATCTCAACTCTACTGGTGAGAGTAGTCCAGAGATGGTCCTGGTCTATATTGGTCTCTATTGGTCTCTACTGGTCTCTACTGGTCTCTATTGTGCTATGTATATGTGCACTCCTGTACCTCTGGATGTGGTAAACAACCGGTAGTACCCATGAGCCAGGCATTAATCCAGCTCTGCTCTGTGGTTCAACCAGCAGCTACTGCTGACTCTGGAGTCACTTGTAGCTGAAAATAAACCACATCCCGCGATGAATACTGGCTTTAAATACAGAAAGAGCTTCACTTTCCCATAAGTACAGCCTTTGGCTATAGCCAAGCCCCGCCCCTCTAGGCTGCTCACCTCCAATCAGAAAGCTGTCTATTTCCAGTGTTGTGAATGGCAGAGGAAGTCGTTCACTTCTTTAGGAAAGTTTTCTCCTTTTTAATTAGCTCCTTTGTTTAGAGTGACAAGATTTATGTTTCATAATGTTCTCTGTCTATATGTTGTCTATGTTCTATCATTCAAAGCCTTTCTTTGACAATAGTAAAACAACCTCCCTCATGGAAAACCCCTTTTTTGAACTACAGTACTACAGTACTACAGTGCTATACGATACTACAGTACTACAGTGCTACGATAACACAACTGACAGACATGGTCAACATACTCTGTTTTTAACAGTGTCTGTGTCTCCAAATGTTCTTTACCTGAAGAACATTTTGTGTTGAACACAGCGGTGCTAACATTGACCTTAAACTAAGTAGGAGCGTCTAGACAGGAACTGTGGGGTATGTGAGCCCGGGGAGAGCTTTACCTGTCAGGACAAATACCTGTCATTCACACCCCACTATAGCTGAACTGCACCCGAACAACACCAACCCCACTATAGCTGAACTGCACCCTCTAGAAGAACACCAACCTACCCCACTATAGCTGAACTACACCCTCTAGAACAGTGATTCCCAACCTGTGGGCCACAGCCCTCTGGTGGCAAAACATGATTTTCATGACAAAATATAATTCTAAAAAATAAATGGTGTTTTTAAATGTTTAAAACGAAATGGTTTTTAAAAACATTTAAAAGGTTTAAAAACTAATGTAATAGATTTTTTTGGTGATAGGAACTTATCTAATTTGCCCTGCGTTGCCGCCGCCAGCCGGACCACAATCGTAATGTTTTGTGTCAGTATTTCTGCTAAAATCACATCCATGGCTAAAACGTGTTCTGAGAACGTATTACGCGTCCTTATTATTTATGGTCGGATGTAGGCCGCGAAATCTTTGAGAGTTTCAAGTGGGCCTTGAGTTGAAAAAGTTTGGGAACCGCTGCCCACTTTTAATTGTAAAAAAAACATAACATGACAAAAAAAGGAGAAAAAATGAATTGGGCTGTGAATATGTGTTTAATATGTACACTTGTCAACTGTGAACAAAATACATTTTGTCACTTTTAGCATCCAAGGCTGAGGGAAAGTTTCCATTCGAGGGAATGTTCGCTAGCTAGTTGGACACGTTTGTCTCAACACCAACAGATGATGTGGTTGCCGTGGTGATATTCAAACGTAACGTAAATTATGCGCTTGGCGTTTCATTATTTATATGTGAATTCTTGAGTACAGCAATGGCGCTCGGCTGACCACCAGTCTACCCCGCTATAGCTGAACTACACCCTCAGTGACGTGGTCTCAGTGCCACTGCAGCAACGTTGTTATAATTACAGAAATGCGTCCTTACTAATGAATCATTAACAAATGATTAATTTCATCATTAAATAATCATTAAAAAAAGATTCTGGAACACATACCAGCACTATCAGACAAAAGGTGTGTGTGTGTGTGTGTGTGTGTGTGTGTGTGTGCGTGCCCTAGGTTTAGCCCTGAGTAGTCCCGGTGGGGTTGGAATTCCAGAGGACTTAACGTTGTTGTTGTTGTCAGAGCAGCAGGTTTCCCGCCTCTAGAGGCTGCAGAGCGCCGCAGCTGACAGGTGTCATCACCTCCAGGCTGATGCGCCGTTCAGACTGGAACACTCCCCCCTCCTCTGCGCGTTCACCCAGATCCAAGCTACCTCCCGTCCCTGGAGAGACCTCTCCTCCTGGTCCTTCATTGGTCAGCAGGTAGATCACGTGACCCAGGCGGAGCTGTGAGTGGTGGAGTTGGGACAGGTTGCTGCTGTGCTTGGAACTGTTTTATGTTTACCTTTTTGATATTTGACATTTTCATATTGTAGGCTAGGCCTATATTTATAATTTTTTTCTCTATAGTTTCACTGGAAACTGTTACGTTCATTTTGCACTAAACTCACTACAGTGAGTATTCTTTCTCAAAAATGAGAAAATACTCACTGTATTCACTTGTATGCAAGTATTTACACAGGATTAGACCAAAATAGGCTTTACCATGTGGTTATTTTATATAGACTATTTATTTATTGAATTACCAGAAAACATGCTATATCATGATATATATCGAGCTATTAAATAACCTATATCGAGATAGAAGATTTTGGCCATATCGCCCAGCTCTACAGGGAATCTCACATCTTTCACACCAAACACCTGCTGTTATGTTATGTTACTGGTCCTCTGGGGTACGGCTGGGTCTGGTGCTGTTATGTTATGTTACTGGTCCTCTGGGGTACGGCTGGGTCTGGTGGAGCCAGACGACACGGTATATAGTTTATGTAGTGGTATATTTCCAGTTTTATGTGACAGTTGCTCAAAGGCAGCAGGAGCCGTATCACACTCAGGTGTGAATCAGGCTGAGCTGAAATACTGTAAAGCTTTGAAGCTCAAAGTTTTGCATGAGGACCACTCATGTCCATGTTTTACCCCAACTTCTCTGTTAACTTCCTGTTGATCTACTGTACACTTCCTGTTGATCTATTGTTCACTTCCTGTTGGGGTTGGTAGCAGTGGATCGAACCAAGCAACCAAGGTCACCAGGCAACCTGCTGGCAACCGGAGGGTTGTTGGTTCGATCCTCTGCTCTTCCTAGCTAAAGTGTTGAGTCTTTGAGCAAGGCATCGGACCTCTCCTTATTACATATCTCCTGACTAGACGTGTGTCCTGACTAGACGTGTGTCCTGACTAGACATGTGTTCCCTGTACCGTAGGTCTGATGTGTCACCTGAGGCCAGCAGGACTGAGTATTAGATGGTGTTATAAAAAAATATCCTCGCCTGGAAGCCAATTAAACTAGAACTAAAACGTGCACCTGTCCCAGAAACCATTAGTACAGCATAGCATCCTGCCAGCTAGATTATGTCACCTCACGCACGGAGTGTGCACGTGTGGGGCTGTGATATACGAGGCCAGCGTAACCCAATCACACCAACTATTTCCAGAATGAAGGACTTTCCCTGAGCGTAGATCGTTTCTAGTGAGGCCGCAGCTGGTCCCTCCCGGGAACACCATCCTCCTGCAGAATGAAAACACACTTTAGCTCCTATTACCACAGACTATACCCACAGTGTGACACACACACACACACACAGCGAGTGAGTAATGTCTGTTATCTAGTGCAGTGATTCTCAACTGGTCTAGCCTCAGGGCCCACATGTGTCATTAAGTCACGACTCAAAAATAATTACAATATTTATTTGCCAATATTGCAGTAATTAACAATGCCTTCATGCACTGTTAATGGAGCGAACAAAAAGCTGCAACAATTGGGGCTAATCTCATAGCCCCAAAGCATACTGCATGCTCTGCGACCCATAAGTGGGTCAAAACCCACCAGTTGAGAATCACTGATCTATGGTATCTTTACTGTCCTACAATTATTGTTGTAGGACAGTAATTATAGTATAGATCTGTAATTGTGGATGGACGTGTCTACCCCTCTATCTTCTCACATTGAGTTTCCTTAATGAGAGGGAATTACTTGGAGACAAACAGCAGATACACTGAGAGAGCTGAGGAGGAGGAGGAGGAGGAGATGAGAGGAGGCGAGAGGTAAGAGGATGTGAGTGAGGAGAGAGGAGTAGAAAAGAGAGGAGAGGAGTGCGGATGACTAGAGAGGAGCCCAGACAGAGGAAGTCTAAATACAAGTTACCAAGAGCCCCAAACCAAACAAACTGCTTTTTGTCTTTTGTAATGATCTGGCAATGGTCCAAGGAGGGAGAGGAGGAGATCAGAGATCAGGAGGAGAGGAGAGGAGGAGAAAAGGGGAGAGCAGAGGAGGACAAGAGGGGAGGGGAGAGGAGGAGAAGAGGGGAGAGGAGAACAGAGGAGGAGAGGAGGGAGGGAGGAGTGGATCAGACAGCTGGACCGGGTGGCTCTGGGTCAGGAGATCAGGAGGAGAGGAGAGGAGGAGGAGGGTGGAGGAGTGGATCAGACAGCTGGACCGGGTGGCCTGGGAGAAGCAGGGCTACCCTCACCAGGAAATCAATGCAGACCTCCAGGAGAATGTGGCCGGCTTTTATAATGTCTAAACGCTACGCTACGCCTTAGTGCCTCGCATTGAGCCGCTAACTCTCCACAGCTGAGAACCATTTCACATTCTCAACCGTCTGGCGTGTCTGTAAGATGACCTCATTAAATATTAATAAAGATTATTAGAGCGGCGAAACTGCTGAACGAAGCTCTCACACTCTCCAGACTCCACTGTTTAGTGGGGGCCTTATGATCCACACTTGATATACGTATGATTCATATTTAATTGACGTTTTAAATGTGGAAGATATGCAGGATATTAGGAGCACATTGAATTGATGACAGCCAGGGTCACATTTTAGTAACGGACTACAAATCACTCAAGTGGGAGGACCACAAATCATCAGGGTATAGATATTGTTATACAAGTAGATATAGAGATAGATAGAGATATAGAGTTAGTTAGACACTAAGTCACTTTGGATAAAAGCATCTGCTAAATGACTCAAGACTAGTGAATAGAGTCTGACTTGGTTTTGAAGGGATCACAGAGTAGAGACTCTACACCCGCTACCCTGGTAGAGGGTGATGATGAGGAGCATATGATGAGGAGGAGGAGGAGGAGGAGGAAGACAGCTGAGTCAGAACAACAGTCTGACAGCTGTGGTTCTACCTGCTCTAACTCCTTGGCTCCACTGGAGCGGCGTGAGGCATGTGGTGTAACCTGTCTCCAGGTTCCCTGGTGTGACCTGTCTCCAGGTTTCCCCCCACCCCCCCAAGGTCCAGTCCCATCAGACTAGACCAGCGTTTCTTACTAGAACAACTTTTTCATCTCGGGACCCAAAAGACAATTTCAGTGTAACCCAACCACACACAAACGAAAGGATCACCGATTGTGGTTGTCTGGCCTGGACTCACTTCCAACTGTACCGTGTCCCGGTTTTGTGATGCCGATGCGGTCCTTCTGTTATCTCCTCCTTCTCCCGCCGTACGACAACCTCAGCTGACGGCTCACAGCTCTCCGCCTCCGTCTGACAGTTACCATGGAAACGCGGCGGGAGGCGACCGCAGCGGCCATGTAGGAGGATGTAAACCAACCGAACGTTGTGATTGATCCCAGTTCCCTTGAGCCTCATCAGGCACTTTATAAGCAGCACCATATATAGAAGTTACTGTACAATACGTAGTGGAATACATAATATATACATATATACTGTAGAAGTTACTGTACAGTACATAGTGGAATACATCATATATATATATATATATATATATATATACAGTATATGTTACTTTACAATACGTAGTGGAATACATAATATATACATATAATACTATATTATATATACAGTATATATATAATATATATATAATTAGAAGTCACTGTATAATACGTAGTGAAATACATAATATACAGTACATATATATATAGAAGTTACTGTATAATAAGTAGTGAAATACAGAAGAAACTGTGGAGTAACTAGGATCTCTGGTGGTAAATCGTGGTTATGGCATCTCAGGCCAAGATTCATAGTACTGCTAAACTGCCAAAAATCTGTTTGGCGATTATTTATTATACTTTTCTCTATGAACACATATGCTGGGTGATATATGAAGTACTACTAAGTACTACTAACACAATACCTAAAACCACATTATTTACATGCTTATTTGAGATGAATCTAAAATAGAGTCGAGCAAACAGCGAACGTAATACGAAGCGTTTCCAAGTGACAACAGGATGTTTAGCGCTGAAGGAAGGATTAATATCTATTCTGATACATCTCTGTTTGTTTTGCCGATGGCGTGATCAATATTAATCGCTGTTGGAATGTTCTGGCATCCATGTTGGACACGGCGGCTTGTCCTGTCTTGTCTCCTCAGAAAATACCGCTCCGTTTGATGTTGTCTGTAAATATCTGTAAATATAGGGTGTGCTTTACAACGTTTAGAACCTCTTGAGTCCTGGTGCTACAGGGTCTTGATTCTGGGTCCTGGTCTAGGATCTAGGAACCTGACCCAAGTCAATCCACCATTTTA
>OMKN01073614.1:0-10805 GCA_900302345.1 Melanonus zugmayeri
TTGGGTTTGAGGCCTTTGAAGAGTGACAGGGTGAGGAAGATTGATCTATTGTGGACCTGTGAAGCCGCTCAAACTATATCCTACGTCCTTGTTTCCTACGTCCTTGTTTCCTACATCCTTGTTTCCTACATCCTTGTTTCTGAGCTTGTTTTCGGAGGTCCAGTGCGGTTGCGTGTCTCCGATCGGAAACCTCCTTCTTCCCTTTGTGTCCGTTCTGCCCGGGAGGACGCGTGACACGATCGCTCCTTCTGAGCAGGAGGAGCAGGAGGAGCAGAAGGAGCAGGAGGAGCATTGATGTTCTCCCACTCACACACTCACAGCCATGAGGCCGCTCACTAGCGAGCTAGCGCTGCGGAACGCGTTCGATTCTCTTTATTGTAGCGCTTGAAATATACTAATGCCTAGCATTAAGCTACCTGGAGGTTAATGCCTAGCATTAGCATTAAGCTACCTGGAGGTTAATGCCTAGCATTAAGCTACCTGGAGGTTAATGCCTAGCATTAGCATTAAGCTACCTGGAGGTTGGGTACAATAGGGGATTCTAAGGTTGTTGGTTTACAGGTGCATCGCTACTACTGCTGCTGTTACTATTTAGTCTGTTAGCACCTTGATGCAGGTCATAAGGAGCAGGTAGGGGTTAGAGGTCATTGAGGAGCAGGTAGGGGTTAGAGGTCATTGAGGAGCAGGTAGGGGTTAGAGGTCACTGAGGAGCAGTGGTTAGGGGGCATCTTGCTCAAGGATGCTACAGGTAGACTGTGGACATTGGGGATCAAACCCAGAACCTCTCGACTGGGGAGTGGAACACCCTAGCCACTGGACTGCACAGGAAGCTGTACAGGAAGTAGGAAGTACTGTAGGTATCTGCCTCCGCTGTGCTGCGCATGTGCGTGTGCACGTGTGTGTGTGTGTGTGTACCTCTCTGCTGGAGGACTTCAGCTCAATTCACTTGTGAGCGGTGTGTGTTCATCTCACCCTTACAGACGGTGACCCTGACCTGACCTGAAACACATCGCTGTGTTTAACAGAGCAGCGCTGCAGCGTGAGAGCTCACACTACAGGCTCTGGAGTGGCCTCTCTTCATGTTCATCACCTGGACGTGGTTTCATTGCCCTGATGAGGGCCTTTCAGCCGGGGGCCAGAGGATGCGTATTTGTGTCCGGGTTCAGTGTTTTTGGCGAGGATTTGGCTCCAATGGGATCAAAGAGACACAAACCGTCTCATTTAACATATTTCATTGATTCATTGAATTCATCGCGACAGACTTCAAGGCCGGCGGACCCGCGTGAACGCGTCCTCTGTACGCTGCACGTTATTCATTTCCGATGCAGATGGAGTGAGACGCCACCTGGCTCTTTCATAGAAACATATGAAGGAGGCATCGCCTACGTCACGCATGCATCAATCAGGAGACGTCATGAAATCAGAGGCCCTTGAAGGTACAGATATTTGTAGACTCCTTCTGAATGAAGGCTGGATGTGTAGTCATAGTGATATCGCTCAAAAATAAATTGCGTGAAACAGAACATGAGGCCAAACGAAAATTGGCGAAAATAGAAAAGCAGGTTCCTGCAGTGAGCTCAGCTGGGGACGGACTCCTGCACATTTGGACACTTTTCAGAAGTGTACTTTTATTACTCTATTATCTACTCTATTTTCTACTCTATTATCTACTCTATTATCTACTCTATTATCTACTCTATTATCTACTATCTGCATTGTGCCTGCATTGACCCAAATGAGCCATGTGTGCACACAGTTTATGTAACTCAAACCCAGCGCTGCACAGACGCTATTATTCTATGTATACTATAGTATTTAGGATATATTATTCTATGTATATTATAGTATTTAGGACATATTATTCTATGTATATTATAGTATTTAGGATATATTATTATATGTATATTATAGTATTTAGGATATATTATTCTATGTATATTATAGTATTTAGGATATATTATGTGTATATTATAGTATTTAGGATATATTATTATATGTATATTATAGTATTTAGGATATATTATTCTATGTATATTATAGTATTTAGGATATATTATTCTGTGTATATTATAGTATTTAGGATATATTATTCTGTGTATATTATAGTATTTAGGATATATTATTCTATGTATATTATAGTATTTAGGATATATTATTCTATGTATATTATAGTATTTAGGATATATTATTCTGTGTATATTATAGTATTTAGGATATATTATTCTGTGTATATTATAGTATTTAGGATATATTATTCTATGTATATGTGACGTGCTCCTTGTCACTGCCACCAAATGAACCCCAAATGGTGGCTACAGGGCCTCTCCCTGACGACAGGACTCAGGCAATGTTGAACCGGTTTATTGCACAGATGAAGGATGAATGAATGAATGCAGGTGATAGTACTGCTACGTACAGGGCTCACCTGAGTGTCTGTAAGGGTGGCTGGTTCACCTGTGGCCTGATCACTGATTGGCCCACAGGTGTGCAGCCTCACCTAGCCCAGAGTCTAACGAGTCTGACTCGGGCCTCAGGTGAGGCTGCTTAAACCAGACACACACACTCTCACAGTATATTCTAGTATTTAGGATATATTATTCTATGTATATTATAGTATTTAGGATATATTATACATGACACCGTGTTGGGAAGCAGCCTGCATCACGCTTCACACATTGGCAGAAATACTTTCACTTCATTAAAGGATTAGAAGCGTATTTAGTCGATAAAGAACAAATGTAGGCTACAGACGCACTTTCATTCTGAATGATGCTAACCAAATGATGCTAACCAAATGATGCTAACCAAATGATGCTAACCACATGATGCTAACCACATGATGCTAACCAAATGATGCTAACCAAATGATGCTAACCAAATGGGCTTCATTTTGGAAAGGAAAGAAAAAAAGACACAGGACATGAAAGTGGAAGAAAGAAAGAAAAGTGGAAAAGAGAGAGCGAGAGACACACAGAGAGAGAGAGAGAGAGAGACACAGAGAGAGAGAGAGAGAGAGAGAGAGGAGGGCAGGCGGCTGATTAAAGAAACTAAATGTGTTTGTAGTTTGCAGCAGCTAGTTCAGAATGATAAATATCTTATTTTATGATGATATATATTTTATTCACAGTGCAGATTGATCTGTTCCTCTGTCTGAACAGATGGTGATTTGTTATTCATACTCCGCCTTTACACCAGAAATGTGTAGGGTGTTTGATGACCCGGTGAGGACAGTAAGGATGGTAAGGGCACTGCTGAAAGACTGTCCCTTCACCAAGGTTTCCGCGGCGTGGCCTCGCTAGTCATCAGTTGTGGACCCTCGCAGACGAGGCTTTGCAGGGGATTTTCAATGCACTCTTAATAAGAACATCAACGACGAGACGGTTTCCCACAAAGAACCTGCTGACCTTGATCAATGAATCGCCCTAGGTATTCGGCTCGACAACCGACTCCATGAGCGTCACAGAGAGAGGACTTCTCGGCCACGGTCATCTTTCTCTTTTCCTTTGGAAACATTGCGGTCTACTCCTTCATGCTGTCTCCAGCCCCGCCCTGTGGTCACAACGCATTCTCAGCCAGAGCCCATGCGACGAGGCCCAGCCACCTTTCCCAAAGCAGTCCGGGTCCTGTTTGTATTGCGGTCGGCTCGGTCGCTTCATCTCCTCTTGTCCTTCTCGCTTGCCGGGAACCAGAGGGGTCCTGCCGACCTCCTCTTTTCTTGGTCCGTTGCTTGAGGCCGTACTACGGTGGGGTAATCAGTCCACCTCTCACCGCTCTTATCGACTCCGGGGCAGACGAGAGCTCCATTGATCGGGAGGTGGTGCAGCAGCTAGGCATCGAATCCCGTACCGGAACGGGAGTCTATGGAGGTGTATACCCGGGACTCCCTCGCTGCAGGCATCATCCGTCCTTCTTCCTCACCGGTGGGTGCAGGGTTTTTTTTTTTTAAGGATGGGACCCTTCGACCATGAATTGATTTTGAGGGGCCTAAATAACATTACTGTTAAAAACAAGTATACCTGGGTGGGGAAATGGATATTTAGGACTAAAAATAATGTGTTGCATTGGTTTCCCCAAAGATTCTAGAAGGTTTCCCCACCTAATGAACCAATATGGCCGCTAGGTGAAGGTCTATTGATCAAGAGTACAACAACAACAACATATCGACTCAAACTTTGACTTCTACTTTGCTATGACTTCCTAGTTGGTTGAGTTCACCTCCTGCCTCTTTCCTATTCCAACACAGATAATCAAATCACGTATTTGCCAGCTGTGTTTATTCAAGGCACACCTGGCCAATCCAATAAACATCGCATTAACATTATTTCAGCTCTGGGCCCCGTTCCTCGTACATGGCTAACTGAGTTAGCCGGATAACTTTCAGGATAACTTGACATAAGTCAGGTTCCACAAAGCAAGTTTGGCTAAGTCACCATAGCAACACATCCATTAACCTGAACCTGCTCCAGCGCAGGCTAACTTAAGTTAGTCGAATAACTTGACACTCCCCTGACAAAATGTCAGCTCCCTTCCTCAGAGATCTGATTGGTGGAGGAGCGATGTTAATCAGGTTAGCGTTTCACAGGGAGAGAGTTATTAGAGATCAACAAGATCCTTTATTATATTCTGATGAATTCCTATATGAGCACAACTGATTCAGCCCACAAGGAATCGGTTATTTCAGCTTCTTGAGCCAAATATCACCAACAGCCCCCTGCAACCATGCATTTACTGTCACTCAGACTATATATATAGTATATATGTATATATATAGTATATATTTAAATATATATATGTACTGTCACTCAGACTGTGTATAGCATTCGTACGTCATACATGTTGGTGATGGAGAACAGCCGCTGCAGGCCGTGCAGTTCAGAAGGTTTATTTGAGGCTCGTTCCTTACGTTCTCTGGACGTCTGAGTAAATGCAATCAAAGAGGCTTTCATGGAATTGCAGGTAATTCAATATTTGACAATTTAATAAAAATGTATTCGTATCACTGTCTTTTATTACGGAGCCTCGACGTCATTGGCGCAGTGGACTGTAGAGAAGAAGATATTAGGAGCAGATACCTTCCAGAAAATAGACCTCTCTCTCTCTCTCTCTCTCTCCATCCCCTATCTCTCTCTCCCATCATTCGCTCTCTCTTGCAGAATACATTCCAAAATGTTTAGCATCTGAACCGCTCCATCCCTGCTTCCTAAATACCTGGTTGATCTCTGGGGAGGAGAGGGGGGAGATGGAGGACAGAGAGAGAGAGAGAGAGAGAGAGAGAGAGGATGGATTTACCCATTATCGTGACTCTGCATCCCAATGAGTGCGACACGGGCGATCAATAACTCCCAGGAGTGTGTGAGACATCCATACAGAGGCCGCACACACACACAAACACACACAAACACACACAAACACACACACACAACACACACACACACACTCACAACCCAGCCCATGGAGGCAGGCTCCATGGAGGGCAATAGGTTTAGCCAAAGGTACTTACAAGCTAATTCAGATCCAGGTGATTTATATCCTCCTCCTTAACGAGGGGAGAGAGGTAGATTTAAGGTTCTGGTTGTGGGTTCTGAAGCACGGTACCTTAGTGTCCTCGCTAGCTAGTGTTGGGTTTAAAAGCAAACCCAGATGGGGCTTCCTGGTTCAATTCCACCTTGAGTGCAGGGAGAGAATTTCCCAGCATCTCCCCCCACTCTAATTAATAATCCACTGAGACAAAAAAGCACTTGATCTGATTGGCTGGTGGTGCGTGAGACATGTTGAGGCTGTATGACCATGAAGACATCTGATTGGGAGACAAAGGAAACGCTCACTGGGCATCTTCTCAGATAATAACCATGGGAATCCCCCGCACTGGTGAAATATCGCTGCACAGTAATGAGTATTCACTGCCTATCGGTGGATGTTCGCTGTCACAACTCCCCCACACACACACACACACACATGCAAATGGGGAATTCTTTTTTTTTTTGTTTTATACGAGGCAGTGAACAAGCTGCCATTTATTTCTCTTTAACAGCCCAAATGTAAAACCCTGTGAAAACCATCTCAGACTGAGGAGTGTTTTCTCTTCACCGTTCTTCCTGCAGCTCTCGGGGGGACCTTCAAGCTAACAGAGGTTCACGAGGAACAAGACCAGACTTGTAGTTCTCAGCCGAGCTGTGAAGAGATGCTCCGTGCCCTGGTGTCAGCGTGTTGCTGGCGTGTTGCTGGGAGTCCGTGTAAACACATCAGCCAGCGCCGCGCTTCCCGTGCACAGGAGGCTCGTTGGACCGAATAGGATGAGAGCCCATGGAGTGGCTGCAGGTACTACAAGTATCTGTCCCTCACCCACCCTCTCTCTGTGTCTATCTCCATACATGGTGATTGAGATGCTTTCCAGGGACAATACACACATCCCCCAGCTCCAGCACTTCAGATCCATCACCTCAACGACCCGTCTCTCGCTGCACTCAAATACGAGCCGTTGTGCCGCCGCCGCCGCCACCGCCTCTATGGCTTTTGTGTAGCGTTGTATGCGGCCCTCATGAGCAGTCCGTGCGCGGCGTGGGTATAGACCAGGGGAATATCAATGCTCCGCTCGTCAATGACTCCCCGCTGTCGGAGCGCCTCCATGGAGAATAATGGGTCCGTCGATACGGGAAGTGTACGGAGATCCCCCGAGCCGCCTCCATCATGGGAAGATCTATCATCCTTCACCACCACCGCCGTCTCCATCATTACCGTGACTTAGACCGGAAGGGTGCTTGCTGACGGGTGACACACGTCAATCAACACGGCGCTCTCTGAACGGGTGAACGAGGGTATGCGGGGGTACAACCCAAGGGCCGCTTAGATGGAGATGTTTGACGGAATGTGAATGAATTTGGTTGTTGTGTTTTTGGTGCTATGGGAGGTTAGAGAGCATTGGCATTTTTCTAGTGGAGACGGGACGTATAACTATACACAAAGTACTGCTAATCAGCTAGTATTGCTTAGGGTGGGTACAGTATGGAGCGTTTGCTGGTTGTAGCTACAAGGGAAACACCAGCATTGGTTTCCAAGGTTAGTCTCTAGAATGATTCCAACACACAACACACATCCCTGGTTATTTCTCCTCGTCCTTATCTGCATGAGTGCCGTGTAGAGAACCGTGTGGTAAAAGGTGTGAGATCCGGTGGTGAGACGTCAAGTGATGATTCAGGAGAGAACAGCGCGTTTCCTGCTCTGAATCTGATAGCGGCGCTCTCATACCGGCGCCGCGTCGGAAACTCAAACGAACTCTCACTTGAGCGACGCCTCGTGCAGCCACGTGTTCCCATGCAGATGAGTTCACCCGATGCTGTAAACTGAGCACTGAGCCTTTTTCTTTGAACGCGTTACAAAGCGCGGCCTTCGACTCAACGCCGGACGAGCGGTGACCGGCGATGACGACAGAACGCCGTCCACCGCCGCTGATTCTGAAACACCTGAACGTGATCGCTTTCCTCGCACTCGACAACAAAACAAGCGCTTCGCAGCGGTTGCGTCATGTGCGTGTTAATATTCCAGTGTGTGAGACGATGTTCTGTGATGAATGGTGGCTTCTTCTGTTGAAAGGCGCGATCAGGACAGCTCACACGGCGGAGGCATTTATCATCTGCTTCCAGCGCTGCCCTGTGTGTTTGGGAACCGATAGCGATCCATTTTGTTGATGAAATCACAGCTATGCCTCTCGCTCTCTTATATAAATGTATTCAACACTGCAGCGTGATGCCCCCACTCTCTTCCTCTCTCTCTCTCTCTCTCTCTCTCTCTCTCTCTCCCTCTCTCTCTCTCTCCCTCTCTCTCCTCCCACTCTTCGGTCCATCTGGAAGCACCAAGTGAAATCGATTATGAGGGCTGCTTCACGTGTTCTGAGCCAAATTAATTCCCAATGTAAATCTAAATCTTTTCTTCTTTGTCATGCTGCATGTGTGTGTGTGTGTGTGTGTGTGTGTCTTCGTGTTCCTGTTAACCTTGAAGGACCTTCAGCTTCAGCTTGTGAAGAACCGCTGCGGCCTCCCGTTGCAGTTACAACTGGTCCGACCGCGCCGCCTGGTGGCCATTAGAAACATTACATTTTTCATACTTATTTCCTTATTTATAGGGTAACAGTTAAATGTGTGTATGTAAATCCTATTTATAAATAGGATTTCTATTCATTTTAAAATATAATATATAATATGAATTCAATCAAACAATAGTAGTTAAATAAGTAGTTAAATAAATAAGTGTTCAATAAATCAATGTTTTATAAAAAGTAGGACAGAATAGTGTGTTAAAAGTGTGTTATGTGTTACATGTGATTCTGTGGCTTCTAGGAAACACTTCCAGGTCCAAATGGAACAGACAGGTGGGTTGGACTTAACATGAGTTCATTTGACTTTCTTTGTATTCATGACTCCTGTGTGGCTCAGAGTGAGTTGTTTGACCCTGGAAGGGTTTAGAGTCTGTCTACCAAACACTTCTGCACTGTACCAAATATTCATACAATTATAGCAGGTTTTTGTCATTTTATTCGTTGTAACTTGGCAACCTCAATATGCGGGGAACAAACAGACATTATGGTAACAATTTAGTAGTCAAAGTATAAATATTCAGAACTTAAAGTGTCTGGACACCTGGCTTGAAATAATATAAATGCATATATGATATCAGAGTTGAGTCTCATCCACAAAAATCAGAGTGAAGAAAAACATTCATAGCTATTAGAAAACCTAGATCAGAAAAGCTGCTCATTGTGCTGTTGGCACTTTGCCAAGACGGAGTGGGCGTGTCAGGTCCCATTTTGATTGACATCTCTGTGGCTCCGCCCATGTCAAACGAGCTCTCAATGGCGCACGTTGCGGTCGGTGTAGTCCAGCCCTATATGTTTGAGCCGTGTGATTCTCCAGAGGAGAAGCCTCAAAACAATTCATTTGAATTGATCACTGAACAGTGAGCTACAAAATGCTTTGCTATCCGGACGAACCGAGCCGCCTCAGGGCGCGGCTCGACGGCCAGGAGCCCCCTCCGTCCCCCGGGAGCCTCGCTAGGCAAACACCGGTGGCATGTTGAGCCCAAATCAAACATCTGCTGCAATATTAGTTGTGTTGATTCCTGGTGAAACCATCCTGGATGTATTGAGGTTGGATGGCGTCCCTGTGTCCCCACTCCTTCTGCCCTCAAGGGGGCAGCAGAGCTCCAATGAAGACACAGCAATGATTGGCTCCTACTGTAGCAGGAGCAGAGCTAGGGGTGGCTTCTGGGGCTGCAGCCCCGAATGTTTTCTCAAATTTGTATTTTTTATTTTGCGCTCTGTTTAACACTTTATTAAAGACAAAATCATAGACATTACATATAGGGCACACGAAGTTGTGTGCTTTTTCTCTCTGACTGGACCAGCATCAGGCATCATCTACCCCTGTACTGAAAAAACAACAAATACGTGTGTGTGCGTGTGTGTGTGTGTGTTTATGTATGTGTATGTGTGTGTGTGTGGTGTGTTATATGTGTGCGTGTGTGTGTGTGTGTTTATGTATGAGGGCCCTTTAAGGATGCCTACAGCCCTACACACAGCGGGACGCCTTAAAGGATCCCTTCAGGGTTTCTTAACCTGGGCCTCATTTCCCATCATCTGGGTCTAACTGAGTCCTGAGGACAACATGGTGACATGGGTCCAGTATTGAGAACCCAGCCTCAAACGTCTCCATGGTAACCCTTTAGGGCAATAGAGCCTCAATGTAGGTCCTCTAGAAGAGCTTGATTTTGACAGGCTCAGATTGTGTTTGACAGCATCATGGAAATGATCCCTACAGAGAAATACTACTTCCTTCTTCACCTTCACCTGATCTGGGGTCTGTGTGTTATTGTGTCCTAAGAACCATAAGAGCGGTGGTTACGTAAGTATGTTGGTGACGTAGGTTATGAACGTTGGTTCAACACAACAAACAGACCTGGATCAACCATCTGAATCATTTACCCCGATTGATTATATTGAATAATTGACCCTGGATCACTAAGGGTTCAACGGCAGATTTACTGGACATGACAGAGCAGTATAACTAATGAGAGAGAGAGACACACACACAGAGGGAGACAGACACACACACACACACAGAGGGAGAGAGACACACACACACACACACACACAGAGGGAGAGAGAGACACACACACACACACACACAGAGGGAGAGAGACACACACACACACACAGAGGGAGAGAGAGAGAGAGAGAGAGACGCCCCAGCGTGGATGAAAGTTCTCTTCAGTTGTGGGTGAGCTTCTCAGTCTAACACTGTTTATTACAGTTTAACACACACTGTTTAACACACTGTTTAACACACACTGTTTAACACACACTGTTTAACACACTGTTTATTACACTGTTTATTACACTGTTTAACACACACTGTTTAACACACTGTTTATTACACTGTTTATTACACTGTTTAACACACCTGTTTAACACACACTGTTTAACACACACTGTTTAACACACTGTTTATTACACTGTTTAACACACTGTTTAACACACTGTTTAACACACGCTGTTTAACACACACTGTTTAACACACTGTTTAACACACTGTTAATTACACTGTTTATTACACTGTTTAACACACTGTTTAACACACACTGTTTAACACACACTGTTTAACACACTGTTTATTACACTGTTTAACACACACTGTTTAACACACTGTTTAACACACACTGTTTATTACACTGTTTATTATAATTACTAATGTAACGCTGCTCTACCACTAATATCACCTCCATGCATTACTACTATTACTATTACTACTATTAGT
>OMKN01073690.1:0-15000 GCA_900302345.1 Melanonus zugmayeri
GATTCTGATTCTGATTAACGCTGGTTGCCAACCGCCATTAAACCGAACGAAGAAGAAGAAGAAGAAGACACAGCGCGTTGCATTGTGGGATAGAAGTAAGCGAGAAGTCTGATCGGATGCATACTGGAGATTTTGTCCGAATCAGCACGCTATCCGGGTATTTTTGGCATACTACAGATTCTGTTCACACTAGCATACTGCATACTGCATACTACATTTTGGCCAAATCAGTACGTACTACTAAGTATAGTACCCGGTTTACTGGAGATTTTTTCCGAATCAGTACGCCATCCGGGTATTTTTGGCATACTGCAGATTCTGTTCACACTAGCATACTGCATACTACATACTACATTTTGGCCAAATCAGTACGCAGTATGCCATTTCGAAAACGGTCGCTCTGGATATGACGTCATTGCTGTGTGTCGCGTTGTGAGTGACTCATCTGTAGAGATCAGATTGGAATCGCATTTCAAACCACCTCCAAATGTGGTTTGGATCTAATTCACAAAAATTGGATTTCATGTGGTTTTTTGCTGTTCAGACTTTATAAAATCAATCTGGTTACAATCTGGACCTGCCCCAAATCTGATTTGGGCTGGCTGTCTGAACAGGGTCTAAGTCCGTCAGTTCACACCTGGCATTAGAATGCGTCTCGAGCGACCACTGTGGTCTCAATTCACCGCTCTATATGCAAATAAACACTCATTTCCATTTGCAGCTGATATCTTTCCCAGTTTTTAAACATTTGCCGTGGGATTCGGATGGCTAAATCACTCCATTATCTTTATGTAACTGTCTAGTTCACTCAGCTGTCAAACATCATTTATATAATAGTGTGTTGCAGCGACATCTAGTGGTTGGGATGAGAATTCTGCATGATTCTGCAGCCTGGCTACTATTCCGCGGACGGCGCTGTATTCCGCGGACGGCCCGGGATTCCACCGAAAATTCCGCGATTGCGGAATCCTGGGCGGACTAACTAGGGGAATCCTGGTTAGTTTATTTGTTACGGCTTCACCTCCACACACGCTCCCTACCTCTGACTCTTCACCTCCACACACACTCCCTACATCTCCGCTTGCCTCTGACGCCCCCTGCACCTCGGCGCGGGCATTGCGGGCAATTAACAGACACAGGTGCAACTACTTGAGGCTGCCTATAAGAAGCCCAGCTCTCCAGTCGTTCGTCGCCAGATCTTCCCAAAGATTAACCTGGCAAGTAACAAGAGAAACAGACCTAACATATCGCTGCTCGTGTATGTAAGTAACCGTGTTTGTCCGTACCTCGTATCCGTGTTTTCCTGACCCTTGTTCTCCGTGTCTTCTCAGACCAACCCGGCATGTGGTATCGGCCCACCTGCCTTTCCACCGCCTCCAGCTACCTCGCCACGGTCCTCAGCCTGCTAGGCACCCAGCCCAAGCCTCACGCGCCTTGGACTTTATTCCCCTTCCCCAAACAACAAATAAACGCCCAGCAGGGCTTAACTACTATCCCTGTCTCCTTGTCGTGTCTGAGTCCCCGACGCAACCGAGGCGTAACAGTCTGTGGAATAAATGTGATGACACTCATACATAGGCCTAACTCATTTGAATGCTATTGAATAATAAAAACGTTTCCAGTAAGAGCTTTCATAAAACATAAAAGAAAGTCAAAATGATACTACATGGGCCTACTGGCATGTATGAACATTGATTTACCTTGGCTAACTTTACCTGCATCAATTTGGGTTTGAAAAATAATATAAAATATAATGAACATGCATGTTAAAAATAATTCTGATTACTAAAATAATATCACAATGGTATCTGTTGTATCCCTGTTTTGACAACCATCATACGTTAAGGGCTAAGAGTTTACACTAACTTGCATTTATTTTGTATATTTGCATTTTGAATATTTTTGAAGTTTGCAATTTTCACAGTGTTGTTTTTGAGAACAGTGTGTGTGAGGTAGGCATGAACTGAAACCTTCATCCATTGAATTCTGTCTTCAATAACTGCTGATATATGATGCTGGGTAAAGTTAAGGTAAGAAAGGTATGGTAATTCAGACATTCTAACGGTAGTGTGTATTTGAATGTATTTGTAAACAGCATAAGACTGGTGACATGGTATCTTCAGAATGTACACTGCCCCTTTATACGGGCAATAAAGGAGAAATAAAAAGTTAGAATGTGTTTTCATGTGCATTTTCGTCTTTTACCAGGCAGTAATTGTTTTGTGTATGACACAATTTAAAAGACATGTCCTTGATAAAATGGCATTATTGGGTAGGCCAACAAGATCAGACAAATTAGCATGAAACAATACAGTAATTACTGCATCTTGTCATTACTACAGTACATGTTTGTGGGAAGTTGCAGAGACAGATTTTGTTACTTGCGTAAAACTTTAGTTTTTCTTTTCTGGGGCCCTTTAAAAACGCTCTTCATGCAGTTAGATATACATTTTGTTGACATGTAAACAAAACAGAACTAGCTACATTTGTCATCAAACCCAGAGCCTTCGATAGACAGAGTTTGGGCATTCCAAGTGTTCAGTGGCAGCCATATTAGCTTAATCACATTCCCTCAAAGTTTCTCAGGCTGACAGGCGATTCACACGGCCACATGATGTTTAGAATAATAGGCCTTGCATGCCAGATATCTTTACTTTACATCTTACAAATCCAGAAATGTGATGCTTGCTGCACAACCTCATAACAAACTCTCTCTATGGCACTGACTTTACACGTTATAACTACTTATTGTTAACTATATAATTCTCATAACCACAATAGACTACTTCTTTAGAGTAGATTATATTATATTTATATACATGTTACCTTTGACACAGTCTACTTACATGGCACTAGCACCTAAAAAAAACCGCATTGGAAAAAAAAAAAATTAACTTCAGATGTCTCAATACAGTGTGTTAGCAGCAAGGTACATCAAATAACAAATAAATAAATGATTACTTCTTTAAGACTTATTTATGCATTTCTTCTGGTGGGACATATACAGTAATCATTATAGCTAGGAAAGATGTCTTGTTTGTTTCATTCACTCAATTCTGGGAATGTTCAACAGAGAGCCTCTGTTTTCAAATAAATAAATAAATAAATATAAATAAATAAATACAAGTTCATTATAATCAGGAAATGGATATCTGTGTATAGTAAACTTGTGTCTCTCTTGCTATCTTTCTGAACATTTAGCCGCTTTACAATAATTTGAATTTAACCAACCACACTAGAAAAAAATATCGCTAATATCGCTAATTTCCCCCCATTTTTAATTTCTCATTTCCAGGATTGTCTTTCCTCCACTCTCTGTAGGTTTCTCTCCATTTTCTTTTTTTTTGCCACCGATAGTGACTTACATTACGATAAACGGCCGATGTGTTGGTCAAGTTGGTGACATTCCTAGGGCAGAGGTCAGGTCACTTGAGGTCGAGGTGCGACTGAGCCTTTTCCTTGGCCTGGGGAAATAAGAGAACCAGGGCAAAATGTGACTTAAGTTGATTTTTAAAAAATGCATTAAAGATTTTACATGTTTATTCATATACACGTTTCCTGTCTGGGATCAATAAAGTACCATCTTATCTTATTAGTTTTATTTGTAAATGTAAGCCTTCAAGTCATAGCAGGATATAGTAGTACGACACCAAAGATAACTTTTATTTTGAAAACCACGTCTACCTGTGTGTGTATTACTCCTACTTACCCTGAGCGAAGGCCGAGGAGGTCTCACAGGTCGCACTGGTTGTACTGGCTGCACCGGTTCCACTGGTTCCACTGGTTCTGCTACAGGGTTTCCCTGTCTGTGGTGAAGGGGCTCCAGGTCATCAGCTACGTCAGGACAGCCGATGTAGCCTCCGGCGCTAAACACTGACCCTAAGTCACCTTGTAACAAATTTTGGCTTGGAGTAACATTAAATGACCCTAGGTTGCTGTTGGTGGACATGTTACTACTGGCTGGTTCTTGGTCTACTGACATGCTGAGAAGGTCAGCTGTGTACGTGTTGCTGTTATTGGTACTGCCTGTCGTGTTACTCAGTTCCAGACCCTGTAGGTCCATGGCCGCAGGGTTGTTGGAGACCTCTGACGCCAGAAAGCTGGATGAACTGTTAGAGCTGTTAGAGGTGTCGGTGTCAGGATTGAAATACATCTTGGAGTCTGGCACACAGTGGTGGTTATTGTTAGCCTCTGGGAGAGGCTCATTGCTTAGAAAATCCAGCACCTCCTGGTTATCATGGCTACTGAAATCTTGCATTTCTTGGTTTCTACCGAATCCTAGGAGTTCCTGGTTGTCTTGGCTACAGAAGTCCAGAACTTCCTGGTTTTCATGACCGGAAATAGCCAGTAGTTCCTGATGGTTGTTGATACTTGTTTCTACTACCTCCTGGTTACATGGTTGTAGTAATTCTTTTTCACCATTGTTATGAGATACCATAAGTTCCTGGTTGTCATCGCAGAAGGGTTCCAGCACTTCCTGGTTTAAAG
Source organism: Melanonus zugmayeri (assembly GCA_900302345.1). Lineage (NCBI taxonomy): Eukaryota > Metazoa > Chordata > Actinopteri > Gadiformes > Melanonidae > Melanonus > Melanonus zugmayeri. The sequence continues at coordinate 4,489 of OMKN01073690.1, forward strand.
GACTGGACAGGTCAACTAATTCTTGGTTCTCAATGCTAAACAAGTCCAGAACATTCTTGGTATTAGACATACTTGGTTCCAATATCTCCTGATTTCCATTACTACAGAAATCTAGCAATTCCTGATTGATTTGGTTACATGGTTCCAGCACTTCCTGGTTGTCCTGGGTACATGGATCCACAACTTCCTGGTTACTATAGCTATAAGGTTCTACTTGTTCCTTGTTGGCAAAGCTACAAAGTTCAACTTCCTCCTGGTCGTCATGGCTACACACCTCTAGTACTTCCTGGTTCTCTTCCTCCTGGCTAAGCTTAAAGCCATAGGGGTCAAACACATCTTCGCTGACTACCTGGGAGGAAGTGAGGTCAAACCCATAGCGATCAAAGTTGAGCTGAGAAGAGGTGGGTTCAGGGTCAAATGCCAAATCAGGATCATTCGGTTCTGGGCTAAGATCTTCCTCATCATCAGGATCCAGAAGGCTATTAGTAGAATGTTCTGGACTCAGTTTGAACCCGTATGGGTCAAAGGAGGAGTGGGTGGATGGGTAACTCATCTCAAAACTACACTCATTCATCTCAGAGCTGATTTGTGTCATGGGATTTTGAGCGTCAACTGAATTGTGGTGAACAAGTGGTTGTTGGGGTTCCACTTCAAAGCGGTTGTCCATTTCTGACTCAAGGTGCTGTGCTTCTTGAGAGGAAATGACCTCACAGGAAACAGGCTGCTCTGTGATGACAAGTTGAGTCATGTCGGGCGCTGACATGGTTGCGTCAGGATCGGCGCCAAAGGGCTGCAGCTCAGGAGAATATTGAGCCAAATCTGAACTCAGACCTATGAGGAGAAGACAAGGATGGGTTACATCACTAGGGGACACAAAACAAGAGTCAGTAAGTAATGAAGGCCATAGCAGTCTATATCTATCTTGAAGGTGCTGCTTTTTCTACCTCTTTGAAACTAGCAAGAGAGTGTGAGTCAACTAGACTCATGGACTGACAATATCCAACATAAGATGTATTACACACGTACATTTTGCAAACTATCACTGCATAACTGTCTAAGATCATCTATCACATTTCAATTACTGGCTGACATGATGGTGAATGATGTTCATGTCATAAAAAGCATAGTCAACAGTAAAACAATTTGCTCTGAATGAACAAAACCATTCAACTCTTCAATCTAATCCCCACAAGTAACATCATAATAATCGTATTTAAATTATTTAATATATCTTATATGTCTGTTATGGCTCTTAATACTGGTTCTTTCTATTGGCGGTATTGTCCAATACAGAACCTTATCTGTGTTAAACTGAAACTCAAACACTTTAAATGTAATATTTAAAGTTGCATTAAATCTATTAAAAAAGTGACATTTACCTGCGACCGCTGCTGTTTTGTTCCCGGCGGCTCTGTCTCCAGTCAGAGAGCCCAGGCTGTGCTCCTCTATGTCGGAGGGGGGAGACACGGCTCCCAGGTCCAGCTCGTAACCGTTCGGATCCGACTCCACAGAATACTGCCCCTGCGACCTCCAACCCCGGCACGCCTCGTCCAGCCCCAAATCTTCGGACGAACTCTGAATGGGTTTGAAACCCCGCGGTTCGGCCGTCGCCGTCTGGTCGGCGTCTGCGGCGATGGCGTCTGCGGCGACGGCGTCCAGGTCCTCGCGACTGTAGCTGATCTCAATGTCGCTGTCTTCGTCCGGAAACTCCGACTCAAAGCATTGGGTTCCCGTGGACGCCTTGTTCTCGACACACGATAGGCTGGTGTCGGCTTCGTCCACCGCCCCCTCTGCCCCGCCCTCGTCTGCTCCCGCTGGAAACAAGATGTCTGCCGCGAATGGGTCGGTGCCTTTGAAGGGGTCCGAAGCAAACACGTCTAGTGCAAAAGAAAAATGGAAATGTTATTTTGCCTTGATTGTCTTTCATGAAATATACAGTATGTATTGGAATATATCTATTGTATAACTGATGGTTGTGTATTGTATTGAGACTTCAAGTAATGAAATCGATCTATTAAGAAATGACCATCTCTACACAACTTTATTGTTGACAGTTCACATAATCTACTCACCAGAGGAATCCGTCTTTGGGAAGATATCCTCGTTGAAAAGATCATCTAGAAATGAAGATATATCTGATTAATCTGAAGTTCATTTGTACAATTGTGCGTAAAATAATAATTTAAGAAGTGCAGAAAATAAATGTGAGATGGTCGATGCCTCTGAACTGATCAAAACATGCCGACGCTAATCGCTGAAGTCACAAAAACAAACTCTAGTACTTGGCAAAAATGCGACCTTCAGTGACATTGCTTGTTCAACTGTAACAGAACGGCATAAATGCTAACAAGCATTTATTTCCCGCATTACTATAAACGCTCAGCATATCTGAGAGTGTAGAATTCACTGTTAGGAGTTTGAGACGTACGTTCAGACTGACAATGAACAAAGGGGTCTGGTTGGTAGAAGTCAAGTTGGTTGTCAAGTTGGTTGACAGGGTTGGTGACGGTTGTCAACTCTTCCTCTTTATTGTTCATCTTCTTCTCCCCTTCCATTTCCCTCTGGCTCTCTTCATACCCATCCCTCACTTCAGGTCCCTCTTTCTGTATTAGAAGGCAATGAGAGGAGAATATGAATATGATTTGTCATTAGTTTGTTCTTCTTTTAACTTATTTTGTGAATCTTTCATCCTTTTTTTACACTTACAAACACTTACACATGTCCATGTGTTCTTGTAATGCATTTACTGCAGTTCATTACATTGTATTTTCAAAAAAACTATGATTCCAAAAAAACTATTTGAAATCATGTTTTTTTTTCCAGCATGTTTTCAGTAATATACCAGTATATTACTGAAAACTGAAAATATACCATTTAATTTAGAATAGCATATAAGTTAAAACAAAGCAGTGATCGATTACATATTAATGTTTTTTAATTGTTGATATTGTTGATAATGATATTGTTTCATATTGCCTACTTTCCCTTGGGGAAATCACTTCAGAGTACATAGTTATTTCATTATTTCATACATATTAACTTTATATTATCTTATTATGTTAAAAATAAATGCATTGTAAACGTTTTACCATCTTAAACTTAAAATGTAATGTTTTATATATGAGGTTGTTAAGTGTGTTGTCAAGGTAACCAAGGTTACCTTTGGTGCATCAAGAGAACTTTCAGCCACTTCTTCTCTGGTCTCTGTTAGATTGTTATTGAAGGAAGAACTGCTGGTCCTCTGATAGATAGAGAGACAGATAGAAACAAACAGCATGATATGAGGAGAAAGCTACAGGGAACGTTATTTCATTATTTAAATTATGAAGTTACCATGTCGCTCACACTACAGACCTTTTGAATCTTAACAAAATCCCACCCAAGGAGAGCAGCTCACATCTAATGACGGTTTGAATTTGAGTTTGAATCTTTGCGTACAGTTGCCAAGTCTACGGCAGTGTGGCTATTATACCGTGAGTCAAGTCAGCCAAATATGACCATACATTAACAGTAGGCTAACAGGCTATAGTTTAATAAACAGTCAGTTTACTCTCCAAAGTGAATATCCTGTCCTAGTAAAGCAAATTACATATTGAAAACACGATATATTCTCATCAATGAATGTAGGCTATTCATAAAATCATAAATGCCACTGCTGTCCATGGACAACGTGGAGCTGAAGATCACTGCAGATCAGCCAGGACTCCAGACAAAATCCAAACAATGTGAAATGATCCTGGGCTCCCAGACGATGACTGGTGCGGGACAGAAATAATGGTGTCTTTGACCACCTCAGATCAGAGGACCTTTCCAGGATTCTTTTCTGATTTTTCACAGATTATACTAGGACTGGAAAATTAGTCTGGAAGTAGTCTTTGATGTGGGGGCAAAAGTCCTGTAGTGTTTTTTACTAAACCTTTTTCCAAAGTCTTCTAGAACTATTGGTATTACTAACTAAGTAATACCATGAATATCAGATATATTAGTGTCACAGATGTAAATATAAATTGCACTGAATGAAAAAGGACATCCAGAAACACAAGGGTTATGGAGAGACTCTCCTGTGCTAAAATTAGTATAGTATATTATAACTGCAAGAAAATGAAAACGTGTGCATCGATATCCAATCTTCTATTCTTCTTTCCAAGTGGTTTTAGTTTGACCTCTACTGGGCGTTGTTCTGCCCTCCACAGCACAACAACACTGAAAGGAACCATTCAGCAGAAGCCTTGAAAAAGTACCTCCTTACCGGATTTGTATTTCAACATCTACTCTTGTGCTCATACTTCATACGTCATATGCCAACAAAGCTCTCCGCATGCAGATGCAATTTGAAAGTACCTTTGGTAATGTAAATTGAGAAGCTGTAAACACATAGACAACACGTGCAAAAGTGTTTTAGCAATTATAGAAAACAAGGGCTCGGGTTTGGTTTGATCCACACTACATGTTGACGTGGATATTGTGATGAATGAATTAATTTGTCCCTGTCCACTTTAACAGTTCCCTCTACCTTTAAGACTGCTATGATAAAACCTCTACTCAAGAAGCCTGGCCTAGACCCAGAAGTACTCAGCAGTTATCGGCCCATCTCCAACCTTCCTTTCCTATCTAAAGTACTGGAAAGAATTGTAGCTAACCAAACCATCAATCACCTGATGACAAATAACTTATTTGAACCCTTTCAGTCTGGGTTTAGGATCTTCTATTCCACTGAAACTGCTGTGACCAGAGTGGTAAACGATCTTCTCCACCATGGACAGCAATGCAAGCTCCCTGCGGGTGTTGCTTTGACCTCAGTGCCGCCTTCGACACAATTGACCATAACGTTCTTCTTGATCACTATGTTGGCATCAAAGGCTCAGCTCTTCTCTGGTTTAGAGCTTATCTCACAAATAGGACACACTTTGACTGATGTCTCAACTGCCTGTGTAGCCCTACACACATGAACGAACACAATTTGTTCTTTGTGAAGATTCAAAATCAAAACACTGCAACCTAAGCTTTGGTCTTCCCCAAGGGTGGGTCCTTGGTCCACTGCTCTTCATCTACATGCTTCCCCATGGTGATATTATTCACAGTTACAGAATTAACTTTCATTGTTACGCTGACGACACTCAAATCTACATTCTTATTGGATCAAACGACTCCTCCCAGATCCAGAAGGTTGAATCTTGGCTGACTGCGATTACTGTGACACTACTTAACACAGGGAAAACAGAGCTGATAATCATTGGCCCGAAGCAACAACGAACACAAGTTGAAGACGTCACACTGTGTTCTGAGGGCTCTGCTATCGTCAAAAGCTCCTACGTCAAAAATGTTGGTGTCTTGCTCGATTGCTTTCTTTGAATCAACATGTAAAAGTATTACCAGAACTGCATTCTTTCATGCATCACCCACAGCTGCTTCCAGCATGGGAATTAGCCACCCGCCACGCCCCCCACCGACACCAAGCCACGCCCCCTCACCTCTACAACTATGTATGTCAATGATGGCACCCATTGCACTCCTAACCATCCCTGGAAGGAGGGATCCCCCACTCTGCATTCCTTCTCAACATTTCTTCCTTATAATTAAGGGAGTTTTTTCTTGCCTTTTGAGGGGCTAGGGTTAGGGGGGATCATAAATATATGGCTTGTAAAGCCCTTTGAGACTGTAACTATGATTAAGGGCTATACAAATACAATTGATTTTGACAAGAAGACAGTTTTCCCAGTTCAAACGAGACATTGTCAGACAGCCCTGTGTAGAAAAATAAAAGTCTATTTCCTAAAGTAATTGCTGTGTAGTGTTCTTCAGTGATGTGATTGTGTATTGACGTATTGATCCTGTTTCTAAGTGCACAAAGGCAGTTTCAAAATGTGGCTTTTGAGCCACAGCTAGAACCAAATGTGCAGTCAAATCAATCACCTTTTTTTGGTCACTTTTATCCTTCAAAACCAAGGCTGTACATCTCCTGTTGGTGATGATAAACTCATCCATGTACTATTTGGTACTCAGGGCTTGGTAGTGGTTCTTGTACAAATAGCCTATGGATGTTTGTAAGCACACACACACACACACACACACACATGCACACACACATACACACATATGATAGATTACATTTGTCAGTATTAGTTATTATAGTAAGGTTTAAAAAAATTGGGGTGATTTGACCTCAATTTTGATGTACACTCATATACAAACTTTATATTTAAAAGATCAAATGCCATTGGTAGAATTATAGTAAGATACATTCAGGCATACTCTTCATACTCTTTGGCTTGAAAAAAGTATGAAAGTATGAATGTTTTCTTGGGTGTCCTTAGCCTTTCCCGTAGTTCTCTGACCTTGCTACTTTCATTCGTATTGTCATGATGTATGGTATGTTACACTGTTATTTGAGGAGCTTTCACTTGTTTTTTCATGTCATTTTGGGATGTCTCAAATAGTTAAAATGAAACTGTCTAGGAGGGAGCAAATGCACCTATGCACTTGTTGTATGTTTGTATGTCCTGGCACTTAAATAGTACTTAGCATCATCTGCTAAATGCCCTAAATGTTGTGTTACATTCACAGGGAAGATTAAGAACTCAAAGATTGTGTAGTGAAATGCGTACTGGCAAATCAAGTCCCTGCTATCATGCTGTTCCCAGTGATTGTTCCAAATATTTATGTATCTCTCTCTCTTTCTCTTCCGTCTACAGATCCTATCTTCATCAAACTAGAAAACACCACAGACTGTTTGACATAGATGTCTTCCATTCCACGTGAACCACAACTACAAGAAACATGAGGACCATCCATGTGGGCTCTGTGCTATGGAGCTTGCTGTGCCTGTGTCTAACTGTGGACGCCCTGTCTCTGATCGGAGCCAGAGAAAGGGATATTAGAGAAAGGGATATTAGAGAAAGGGATATTAGAGCAAGTGGAGGTGGCACGGAGGGGAGGACAAACACGAAGCAGGGTGACAGAACGACCGGCGCAACAATCAATGAGGGGAAATGGCTGAATCGGGTGAAAAGAGGATGGATGTGGAACCAATTTTCCATCCAAGAGGAGTACACAGGAACTGAATACCTGTACATTGGCAAGGTACGTGCTAACACTAGTACTAGTAGGATGAACACTGTGTAACAATAGTACTAGTAGGGTGCACACTGTGTAACAATAGTACCAGTAGGGTGCACACTGTGTAACAATAGTACCAGTAGGGTGCACACTGTGTAACAATAGTACCAGTAGGGTGCACACTGTGTAACAATAGTACCAGTAGGGTGCACACTGTGTAACAATAGTACCAGTAGGATGAACACTGTGTAACAATAGTACTAGTAGGGTGCACTCACCTATGTAGGTAATCGTGTGCATCCACTTGTACGAGGTGCGACTACCAGTGCTTCGATTGGCCACACACCAGGCCAGACCTGTGCAGACACCCCCAACCCAGCCCCGCCTATTTCTGTGTTCATTCTACGTCGGCTCCACCCCTATTTTCTTTACCAGCCTGACAGCCGATAGCACTAATTATTAAGCTGTTGAGATCTCCATACTCTGGATATAATAATAATGGTAACAATTGCCAGCCTGCCAGCACCCTGGCTACCTGCCTAGCGTGAACGTTCTGGCGCATACTGGCGTGCGTCACCCAGGTGGGTGCTACACACTGGTAGTGGATGAGGTGTGACACCCCCTCATCCACTCAAAGTGCTTTGAGTATCTTGAAAAGTGCTATATAAATGCAATTTATTATTATTACAATGAGAACTCCGACACAAGAACACACACAATTAGTTCAATTAAATCTATCTAAACCTTCATTAACCTTTCTAATTAGGCCTATATAGGAACGAACCAATAATAACCAATCAAGCTGTTGAGATCTCTATACTCTGCGTGCATGGCCATGCATCTCAGACACAAGAATGCACAGTTATTGTATTTAGTGCTAGGCCTATATACTGTATATTACCTATACATTACAATTTGACAGACATAGGCCTATTCCTTTGAGAGACATTTAATATATTTGGTGGACTTAGTATATTGTATATAATATATACAGACGGATTAGATGCCATCACCTTTGTGGGCGGGACTTTCATTTCGCAGATTTTTTTTTATTCTCGCACTAACCGGCGCTGATTTTGTCTTGCGAGTCGTTTTCCTTACCAGTGAGGAGGATCTGTAGGTAATACTACATAATACACTTTATGCAATCATTAAGGTATAGGTTACACCTTAATGATTTCATAAAGTGTATTATTACACATACACTTTCTGAAATGACAAGGACATTAGTAAGTTGGGTGGATGTCCCAACCTCATGCAATGCTTTCAACAGGAATTGACTATTTCATGTTATGTTGGCATGTGACCTTTGAAACTGGAAAACAAAATCTGCTGTCCACTAATCTAAAATATACAAACATTTACTTGTATGACTGTGTGTGCCAATCCCCATGCCAATGCCATTCAATACCCCAACTTCCCCTAACCCTAACCCTAGTCACTCACACTCAACAATCAATAATCAACAATCAATCACAGCTGCCTCCGGTGACAAAATCCACCTAATCAGCTCGCTGTATGTCCACTGTTTCTGACCAGCTTTCCACCTCATCCACCCATCTGTCTCAATCATCTCAGGTGTCCAGCCATTTGTCCCAGTCATCCACCTGTCTTATTCAGTTGCCTTGGGCCAGAGACAGGCTAAAGCCATCTGCCTCAGTCCCTTAACTCTAGGGTGACCATACGTCCCGTTTTTCCCATATTTCAGCCTACTTTCAGGTGTCCCGACTTATTCTCAAAAATGACCCAAATGTCCCGTATTTACAAAATGTCCCGTATTTCACAAAATACGTGAACACAGAATCCTGAAAAAAATCCTGGCGGAAACACTGAATATATGTGTCCCGTATTCAGCCTCTGGAAATATGGTCACCCTACTTAGATCTGTCTTCAAGCAGCTTCATTCCCTTAGCTCTGTCTCCAAGCAGCTTCTGTCACTTAGCTCTGTCTCCAAGAGGCTTCATTCCCTCAGAAACCATGCAATAATGTGTAATGAATCTATTCAATAAACAGTAAAATGGTGCAATAATCAGTATAATCATTTAAATGACATCTTATTGATTAAAATGTAGATGTTAAAGAAATAGCTTTGGTATATTACATTGGACTACATACAGTAGTTCATTTCAATTTGAATGTGATAATGGCTCAACTTCTCCATAAATAATGTATATGATGTTGATTTGAAGCTAATGGAAATGGAACAAAGTAAAGGCTCAACCAACTGGTGCATTTACCTCTGACCTGTGGTCCTCTTCCTCTCTCTTCCAAACCTACTTTCCTGTCTCTCTACACACGATCCATAAGTAAAACACAGAATTATACAATGGAACAAAGTGATAGTGAATAATCCCCTAGACCAGATATTTAGCTCTTTGGGACATTTAAAGATGACACTTTTGAACACTTTTATAAATGAACAGAGAGGGACTTTGGGGGGTGGCAGTTATTCTAGACTGGAAGCAGTGGTCTTTGTATTATTGTTGTTAGTGGCGGTGGGCCAAGTGGTGGGAAGTGGTGTAGCATTTGTATGATTTGTGATGTGGACAGTTACTGTGTTGTTGTGTGCCATGTATTTTAAACAGATACCAGGAAGCAATCAAAAAGATCAAGCTGATAAACACATGGATAGAGTGAACAGTGTGGACAGGAGGGGAGAGACGACGTGGAAACAATGAAGAAACTAGTGCAGACAATAAGAGAATGGGAGCATCCCAGAGACACCCAGATACAGAGTAGAAGGCCAAGCAATATGGAGAGGATGTTCAATGAAATAGAAGAGACAGAAAAAGAAACATTTCCAGAGGGACCGGGAAAGACACAGAGCCCCCAGGACAATATGTAGATACACACACACACACATGCGCACACATGCACACACACACACACACGCAATACAGGCAGTGCCCTACCGCCAACACCTCTCCACACCCTGTCTCCTTCCCTTCCTTCCTCAACACTTACTTTACACTCTCTCCTCTATTCTCTGGCTCTCATGCATCTTTCATGGAGGTTTTTGCAGTTTTGGTTGAAAATAAAAAAAAGTGCAGACTGGCCTCAAGGTGTGAGGCATGACCCAGGAAGGCAACACAACACGCCACTTAAAACATGGAAGAGTAGGGAGGGAGGGATGGATGGATAGGGGAGGACATGTGAGGAATGGTGAAGAAGGAAAAGAACTTCCCTTTTTTTCTCTTTACCAGCACATATCCCTGCAATCACATCGTCATTCAATCCAAGTACTGGATTGGAGAATTCATGTAAGTTGTACTTGGTACAAGTAGACAATGAATGCTCCGGAGAGTGCTGAACTCAGCACATAGTATGAACTACCCTAGAAACAGAAGGTACAAGTTCAGTTTCCACTTTAGCATGAGCAGGGTTGAGGCGAATGTGTCAGCAGTAGCAAATCAAAGTGACAAAATGAACAAGAGCAGCACAGCCAGGGCGTGTCTG
>OMKN01073726.1:0-10835 GCA_900302345.1 Melanonus zugmayeri
CATTCTCCCTCGCTCTCTCTCTCTCTCTCTCTATCGCTCTCTCTCTCTCTCTCTCTCTCGTTCTTCTCCCCGTCCATCTGTCTTCCTATCTGCTAGCGTGTGTCCCGGCCTCTCTGTGTCTTTGTGTGTGTGTGTGTGTGTGTGTGTGTGTGTGTGTGTGTGTGCATGCGCCACCTTTCTAACCCCATTCACTTCAAACCGTTGTGTTGTGCCGGTGATCAGGATGATCTATAGAGCCCAGAGCAACACGAGACGTGTGTGCGTGTGCATGTTTATGCCTGTGTCATCCTCTCTCTCTCTCTCACACTCTCTCTCTCTCACTTTCTCTCTCTCCCTTTTTCAGTCTCTCTCTCGTTCTCTTTCTCCCTCTTTTCTTTATTTCCCTGCCTTCTCTAATTATGTAACTCAGCTGCACAGATCTGCTGTTGTACGTGACGAGAAAACGTGTAAATGTGAGGTGTTGGATTGGGATATATTTAGAGACTCATTTTAAAATGAGTCGAAAATCTTTGTGTACAAAAGATATCGGCGATTCCCAAACGCAGTAACAATGTAATATGTAATATAATAATAAGTAATATAATGTGATATTTGGCATACTGATGGGTGAGTCTAAATCAACACCATTTGACCAATTCATTACAAGTTTGCGGTTTCTAACTTAAAAAAAAAAGAAACCCTCTGGTTCCCTGAGTAATGAGTAATTCTTGGGAATTAAGGTCACATTTCAGCAGCACTTTTGACTGCTGGCACCTATGGTCCCCGTGATCACCGCCCTGCTTCTAGGGTGCACATCAACGTCTGTGTGATGTAGCCTCTAGGGAGCACTTGGATAAAATACAGACAAACGGTCTCTGGTTTCCAACCGATGCCAAATCTTCCCACCTTAATGTCCGTTTCCTCCCTTCGATGTTGCATTCGTCTGTTAATAGTCTAGGAGTAGTAGACAGGTAAATGAGATGGGACGTCTTTTACACTGATAAAGAGACGTACATTGGCCTGGATTTGGATTCATTTCATACGAGCAGCGAGGCTGTGGGGCTCAGACCGCTTCATCACTGCTGTTATAACACTCAGTATTTATGGTCCAGAAGATGTATTATGTAACAATATATTGCAGTATTGTAGATACAGTTAGGGTTAGTAAGATACAACCCTAAGAACGGTGTGTGTGTGTGTGTGTGGGGGGGGGGGGGGACATGCAGAAAAAGAGGTTATAACCAAGGTGCTCTGGCTTCTATATATGTCACCTATAGACGGACACCATTTCTAATTCATTCATTACATTAGAGAGTGTGTGTGTATGTGCGTGCGTGTGTGTGTGCGCGTGTGTGTGTGCGCGTGTGTGCGCAGACACGTGTGACCTATATACACCCGTAGAACTTTCAGAGGGACTTGCATAACATTACACACATTCACGCACGCATACAATTGTGCACGTTCACACACGCATACAATCGCGCACACACACACACACACACACACTCGCGTGCGCACGCATGCACATCCCAAATTAGGCACACACGGGCCTTCTTCATCTTGCAATGTCTCCTTCAGTTGTCTTGCAAATGCACACACCCTCCGGCGTGAGAAGCAACAACCTTCAGCATCCAGTTGAAACAACCCAACTATAGTTCATCAGCCCCGCGTTGGCTCTGGCTCATGTTGTTGATCGGCTATATGACTATAAGAGTCACTTAATGTATTATTATTATTATTATATTATTTGGTTTTTGAGAGTTGACACATATTTAGGAAGTTACTCTGGTTGCTCAGTGGTTAGGTAGCCCCAGTGTTAATGTTCTGTGTTCATTGGTTCTCAGTGTGGCCTGGTCCAAAGGGAAGGCACATGTACCTGGTCTGGTCTGCCTGTAACCTGTCCTGGCTGGAGGGGCCAGACATCACTTATTGTAGTCATGGCAACGCCTGCATACATACAGACACTTTAACTCTCTTACAATGGCTGGCTTTCACTTTCTTACTTAAAACGTGAACTTGTTTGATGTTTATCGGTTTTGATCCTATTGTGCCATGATGTTTTAAGATCTCCCATGATGTTTTAAGATCTCCCATGATGTTTTAAGATCTCCCATGATGTTTTAAGATCTCCCATGATGTTTTAAGATCTCCCATGATGTTTTAAGCTTTCATCGAGCCGCCGCTGATTCGTCTCAGTGTTCCTGCTCTGCTTATGGGGGATAGGATCTGACTCGGAAGAAAGAGCCACACATTGAAAGGCCAAGAGGACGTACATTCTGTACATGTCTGTGTATGTCTGCATATGTCTGTCTCTTCCCCTCTGTTTCTCTCCCACTTATACTCGCACGCAAACACATCATTAGAGCAGACATGCAAAAAAAGACAAGGTTGTGCATCTTAGCAACGGCATGTTAGCATGTCATTCTGTATGACATTACTGACTTCCCCCGGGGGGGGGGTCAGTAATTGATTATTAAACATTCACAGACTTGGAAGGCACATTAGAATGGGTTTCTGCCTCTCAACCCGCCTCAAAGCCTTTTGTATGCATTCTGAATGCTGTTATAAAATCACGAGACTATAGGTCTAATACAGCACCTGAATGCCTTTCTTATTGTCTTCTGTTTTGTCACTATTTGTTCAGGATTTGTTTCTCTCCAAGCTTTGTGGGTTGTTTTTTTGACGTTGTTCTGGAAAGCGAACGTATTTCGATTCGATTGCATAGATTACATCATTATCAAAGAGACATAATGTGACGACGTAATGCCAACGTGGGCGTGTGCTCGCGAATGACCGGGAGCACAGCGTGATTGTGATGATCCTCGCCGGTCATGATACGTTGCTCATGACCGACAAAGGTTGAAATGTCAGCCGTACCTGGTTGCATGCTTCCCAATCTAGCAAAGCTATAATTATTCCTCAAAGAAATGAGAATGAGATAACAGTCCCTGATGGTTTCATATGGAACGTAGTAGAGATTGGTTTTCTATTTGTGGGACTGGGCTACATCACAGCCAGACATATAAAAATGACAATACAGTGAAATGGTCATATTTGTATGTAAATGCACTAATTGTTTCTTTGTTTGTTTTTGTTTAATGTGTATGGGTGTGTGTGTGTGTGTGTGTGTGTGTGTGCAAGACACAGAGAGAGAGAATATTGAAATAGCTGTTTATTGCCCTGCTTTCGTCTGTGCATAGATAGATTCACTCATTTCAGATGCATTTTGTAATGATGTTCACTGCTGGATACCATGATTGGAACGTCTGGATATGGAGATAGTTGTTGATTTCTCTTTTTTGTGATCAAATGTTTCTTTTCTTTTAAAGCACACAAAACACAAAGACAAAACAAGGCCCCCTCTTATATCCAGTGCCCCCAACAACCACGCAATCACACCCCATCCACACGAGTACATTATAACATTGAAACATGTGCAGAGAAACAATACTAAATGTTCTTGGCTTGTGTAGCTACAAAGCTAATGCAAGCATCTGTGTGCAAGCAAAATGCACAGTTGAGAATAATATGTATAACAAAGTATACCAACACATACACAAAGAACACACTACAATTACCGTGTAAATGCTTAGGTGCAGGGACATCCAATACAAGGCGGGACCCATAAGAGAATAAAACATAAAACAAATAACCCCAACCACCACCCCAGAGGCCAAGGGACATCAGTAAATGTAAAACCCTTTGCCTAACTGAAAGTGAATGTGGTGGCTTCCAGCGTGTGGCAATGATGTTCTTTACTGCCGTTAGGCCAGCAAACAAAATGTGTTTCTTAGTTTGTGGGAGTTGTTGTAGGGAAAGATCATTGAGGATCAAGACAGAAGGAGTCACAGACAACAGCTTAGAGCTTGGAAGCGCCCATCTCCCAAAACTCAGCGTCCTCTGGACACCCCCAGATCATATGACAGGATGTGCCCAAAGCGCTCAATGGACACAAGAGTACAGTTAGGATCATTTATCATTTTCATACTGCACATCTTCCAAGGAGTCATATAAGTCCTATTCATAAAATTGTGATGAATCTGTTAGTGATCAGGGTTCCTTGACGCTTGTAGGATATCTGACCTGTCCTGTCCCAGTTAACTTCTAGGCCCAAGTCCCCCCTCCAAACTGATCCCACAGCCAATGGTAGATATGTATTTTCCAAGAAGTACCCATATAGTGTGGAAACTAAGCCCCTTGTACCACCCACCCACCTCTTTCCATGGGACCCCATACGTTTTCAGTGAAAGAAAAAGGAAGAGCTTGGCAAATTAAACTGTATCTATAACTCATCAAATGAATGAAGACCATCATCTCCAAAGACATCGCCCAATGAATGGAGTCTGTTAGTCCACTTTTAATTGGACGCCCCCCAATTAGGAGTCCAACATTATTAAATATTGGCGAGCAGGGGTTCCATTTAGAAGTCATTTTGCATGTTTTTGTCATTACTCGCCAAACACAAATGAATTGAGAAATTATTGGGCCGAAATGTTGTTGGAAAACAACACCTCCTTCAGTGTGAGGGGGAACATTAATCCCTCTTCCAGAGCACACCAAGAAACCGCAGGCAAGTTACCAGTGAACGCAGTGTAAAAGCCCAGTAGTAAAGTTTAAAATTAGGCAAGGAAAGACCCCCATCCTGTCTCTCACGCTGTAATATGGTCAGTGGCGAGGGCGGTTACCTCTCCAATACATTTAGTTACTGCAGAAAATTGATTCTGGGGACCACATTCATTTTAACTATGGAGACTCAAGCCCTAAGGGAGTTCGGCAGTGCAACCTATCTATCCAAGTCCTGCGTGATATTAGTAAAGGATTTCTGGAAGTTGATTTTAGCTGTAGTCAGCAGGGAGGAATATATATTGATGCCAAAATATTTAAAATGAGCAACCAGAATCTGGGGGGATACAACCAAATTCCTCATGGCCGCATTTAGGGGCAAGAGAGCAAAATTGGTCATTGTACATGTCAATTTACAAGACACAAGTTGACTCCTATTAGTATTAATAATTATGAGACAAATCTCTCTCCATATTCTGTCTTGTTAAACGTCCACTACACGCTAATTAGTGAGATGAACTCGACCACTCCAGAAAACACCACTGTGAATCGTAATCTTTAAATACAAGTATAAAAAGATTTGTTCTGCAGTAATAAGAGAAGAGCATCCGCAAGGCACGTACAATCATTCTCAATCGTTCTCCCTCAGCTACTCTCAAGGGCTTCACTATATGGGTTGTTTTGAGACACACAGGTGATAAGAGCAAAAAGGCAAGCTGACCCCGGCCTTCTCAGGACCAGCTGGGATCAGGACCTCTGAGGCACAGAGAGTCCCAGACAGTTATGGAGAGAAAGTAGCGCAGGAGTTTGAAAAACAACCGAGTACACATTCTCAGAATTAGTGTAGAGTACGTATATTGGAATTTTCCATTACACTCCTCCCTTTGATTATATTGTAATCATACAAAACAATTAGTAACATAGTAAAAAAAAAATCAAAATAGTGTAACCAAAAATCATTACAAATTGAATAGATCAATAACGAGAAACGTGTGGGAAGAAAAAAGGTTAATCCAATCAAAATCAGACAATAACATTTCCATTACTCAAAATCTTCATGAAAAACAATGTCCTCTTCATCACAAGCATCATTTGGATCATAGTATGTAAAACAGGTTGAATCGCTGTATCGTTCACATTAAAGGATCTGATGGTGACGTCCCATCACCTTGATTCCTCTGCACAGGCAGAGATCTGCCTGTTAGATCAGACTTCTGATGCTGTTGTGTTCCATCAGCATGTAGGTCAGTCTCAGGTAATCACCCCCAGAATGTTCCAGAAGGTGAGATGTGTGTGTGTGTGTGTGTGTGGACCTCCGCCTCCGCTTTTGACAACACCCTCAGGAGGGTGTCTGCCGTGTCACGATCCTCCTGGACCTCTTAGTGTTGCTGGTCCATATTCCCACTCCCCAGGTTGTCTGTGATTAAGACAGAAAGCAGAATACTTGTAGTTTTCACTCTCTTGTTGTACTCAATTTAAGATGGAAACTGATTTGCCTAACATTTTAATTGGTGGTGTTCTACTTGAATAGATCATTCAGGGTTAGTAGGTTTTTATTTTATGCATTTTATTTTCTTATTTCCACATTGATTCAATTCCCAGTTCCAAGGTGATTATTTCAAATAATAAACCAAGCTTCCGCAAATATTCATAACACTTCTTGTCTATCTGTAACTCTTTCAGGTTAAATCACTTTCTTAGTAGCAACACACGCTTTACTCCATTTACAGGAACATTCTTATTTTGTATAGCTGATATTTTTCCCTTTGTGTATCAGCATTTATATCAGCTCATGTGCAATACAAATGTATTTTACTGTCACAGTAACATTATTGATTATTCAAAATACACAAAACACACAGACACACACAGACACACAGACACATAGATGGCCCAAGCTCTAAACACATTACTTCTAGACCTTTCATTAGAACCTGTTGCTTCTACATCAGGTTTGTTGGACGGTGCATTAAAGCATCATTCAAGTTTGCTAGAGGTCTGGGTTGTGTAGCTACCTTACCATGATGAAAAAAACGCTGAACCGGGTTTTGTTATTTTATACATTGGCAGAATCCGCTTTGTTCACGTTCGTTTGTGTGCTGAAAGTGTGACTTTGAGACCTGTATCACCGTGCAATGCAAGTCAATGGGGGAGAGAAAAAAACATTATTTTGAATCTAAATCGAAGTTTGCATTGCAACTATTGAAGATATCTCGCCAGTGTTTGGAGTTACATCATGGCAAGGTAGCTACACAACCCAAACCTCTACCAAACTCTAATGATACTTTAACTACCGCTCTCCTGCAGGGTCCTGCAGGGGAGCGGTAGTTAAAGTAGAGTCCCCAGCGCTGGTTGACCCCTGGACTTCTGTGGATGAGCGCTAGGGGAGATAACTGCACCAGTCTTTCTACCGGTATATTAAAGAAGAGCGTTAGATAGATCGATCGCAGAGGAGGACTGTATTACCCAGGGTTCCAGTAGGAATAGTGGTAGGATTAGGTAGGATCGTTGTTTACAGCTCGCCATCTGTTTTAATTGTTGGCAAAATTGGTGAGCTACATGGAGTCTGGGCAGGGTATAACAATACCCTTCTCTAATGATGAATTTAAAACGGGTGTAATACCATTGATTGCATCCTCTCTTAAGTCGTACTGAGGCTTACAATGTATACAATCTGTACTGGGTGTCGCTGAGTGAGACTGACATTGCATAATGTTACATTGCATTGCATAAGTCTGTCACTACTTGCTTTGCTCTCTAATACCGTACAATGGTTATCCTCAGGTGACAAAAATGTACCTTGCATACCCACAAGCCGTTGTGTCAATTTAGACAAATCACAATTTAGTTAAGAGCCTTTAAACTGTAGGCTATTTGACAAAATGAAATTCTCCGTCCAGGTCACTTTCCCTGTTGACGCAACCCCTAATTTCATAAGAATGGTATATATATATATTGGTACATATATATATATCCTTGGTACTGATGACATTGTGTTTTCCCTCAAATGTCAACCTGAACCACACTCGGAATTTGACACCTTGCTGATCTCGAAGTAATTGCTTAACGTCATTGAAGCCTGCCCTCTTCTTAGCGACAGCTGCGATGTGATCAGATAATAGCAGGACCCATTTCCCATTGTGAGAAAGCGGCCCCGCTTCTCTTGCACGTCGGAGAATTTCTTCACAAACGTGGAAAGAATTAACCCTTGCTATAAAGGGGCGTGGGCCCCCTCCTGGCTTCGGGTGGGGGGTGCAGCCTGTGAGCCCTATCCAGCAGCGGGACTTCTTCGAGATTTAGCATAGACTTCAACAAGTTAGCTAAGAATCCCAGAGGATTACGTCCAGCACCCACATTTTATTCCAGCAAGATCTGCACTCCAGGTCCTCACATTTGTCGCGGATGGACATTACCTCCGCTGTGAGAGAACGCAGCTGATCCCGGAGGGCAGTCGTCTCGTCGGACCAATGGGACATTCCCTGCTCCAGCTCATCTATCCGGGTTACCTGGGTGCTAGCTTTAGTTCCGATACAGCCAGGTGATGCTCGTCTCCCTCCGTCGCCATTTCAGTTTTCATCAGGTCAGCCAAGACCGGTGTCTTGGTGTCAAAAGAGGCACAGATGTCATTCTTTGCAGCACTGATGTCATGCTTGATTCCCTTGATTTCTGCCAGAGCCTCCAGTAGGACAGACTCAGAGGAGCTAGGGTTAGAGGCATTGTAGTACCTTGTACTAATCCTGAGTTGGTGGTTAAAAAGGAAAATAAAGGCTTGAAAACATATACTTTGGAGTGATAATAGGTGCCGATTAACAATGAAAAATGCGTTAAAACTGTTTTGTATTCAGTGTTTCTTAATTCATTGTTTTTCTTTTTTTCATTTGGCGAAGTAGTACTGTGAATAATATTTAGGCTATATTTTGAAATCCACATTCATATTTTCATTATGTTATTTTTATTTCTCGATTGAAACAAGGCTGTATCAAGACCAGGCGTTGGGAACTTCAGAGCCAGCCAGCCCTGGTCATTGTATTCACGTGTCCTTGTGGAAGCTCCTATATGGGGAATCTGCCGCCTATGCTGCAGTATTGCATAGTTTATGACAACATATGCTTTGTGAGAAGCCATCTGCTGCATTGCCCTTCCGTTCGGTGGCCTTTTTCTAGTCATCCATTCAAAGGCCCTCGTCTCCTGACATGAGGGTCTCTATCTGTAATGACATCAGAGACGTGGATTTGCGGCGAACAAGCGTTAACCGTCAGCTGAGCTCATGTGAACAGATGTTTATGCCATGGGAGGACATGACGGCAAACATCTGCATGTAATGTGAAGACACACTGTACAGTAGGCAGGTACATAAGAGGAGAATCCCCCCCCCTCTCAGGAAGTCATTCATCTTAATTAACTGATTTATATGCATACATTAGGTACATTCCAGTGTCGATTTATGATTTCAGCAGTTGAGAGGTTGAAAAGATTTAACGGCTATTGCTTCTACAAATGTCAGCCAGAAAAAAAGAATGGACCCTTCATTTGAAATTAAAATAATTGTTTTCATAGAAGGCATTTTCTCATTGTTGTAATACAAGATATGACACACTAACCCTCTTACATTTTAGACATAGCACTGTAGGTCCTTGGAGTCACTTGGCTTTCACATGGCGCATAAGTACTTCTCATGCCATGGCCACGTTCTACTGGGATGCACTTGACAAATGCTTCTCAAAGTCTCAGAACACTTTAGATCAAGCCGTAATTATAATATATATTGGGGGGACACATCCCCTCTAATATTCAAATATGCTCAAAATGAGCATATTTGTATATATTTATATATATTTGAGCATATACATTTATATAAATATATATATTTTAAAAAGCATTAGCAAATCTAATCATAATCATAACTAAACTTAACAAATTATTATTACTACTGGTTCTATGGTGTACAGCAGTTCTGCGTGTGGTTTGTCCAAGTGGTGTTGCCGTACCCCAGCAGAAGCCGCTGCTCAACTGCTGTGTGTAGTTACAATGTCAAACACTGTACTGTCTCTCTATTTCATTACTTTAAAATAAATACAATGTATTACAAATTAATGTTAGGTTAATTAATAAAACATTTACATAAAAAAAGATATATGAAGAAATGAGAGGAGAGGAGAAGAGATGACTGGGGAGCAAAGGAAAGGAGAATAGATTGGACTGGAAAGGAGAGGAGAAGATGGGACCAGAGGAGAGGAGGAGAGAGAGGAGAGGAGAGCAGAGCAGAGGTGAGGAGAGAGAAAAGAGATTAATGCACTTAAACAATGCACTGATACACTGACAATTCATGATTTGTTGCATTAATTTAATTATACATCTGAAGCCAGCTATTGAGAGAAGTCTATGGGTGTCTTGGTCAGATGGGAGTGAGTGTGTCTGTGAAATATGTAGATAATCAAAGACAAGCTTAATGTTTCTGTTACCAGGACACGAGAGGAGATGAGAGACATGGAGAGAAGAGAGGTGGAGAGGAAAGGACTGTGAGATCAGAGGACTAGAGAGGTTAGGATTAGGAAAGAGAAAAGAGACTAACAGAGACAATTTGTTTGTGAGGAGACAGGTCAAAAAGACTGATACAATAGATACGTTTTGCTGTTGGTGTGTAGCTCCTCCGTTTTAGAGGGTAAATGTAATTTTTGTGTCATAATTACTGTCATATATATATAGATATAACAAGTTCAACATGAATAGTCCTGGAGAGCAGGGGAGAGGAGAAGACAGGACGAGAGGAGAGAATGAGAGGAGAGCAGAGCCCTGCTGCCCACCCAAGTTCACTTGTAAATATGTAAAACTATGCTAAACATTGGCCACAATATCTGGACTTGGCTTCATGTAACAATGCACAGATTTATTTGTATATGATTATGGTTGTACTTTATGAATCCCTAATCTCTGCCATTACATACAATGAAACAAAAAAAACAGCAATGTAATACAATACACTATTAGACATTGTAAAAAAATAATAATAATAAAAAGTTCATCCCATGTGATAGTGAAATTGAATTTGTAAGCCATGTGTTGAGGGAAAATTATATCTTGCCATCTGGGCGGCTAGGGTTAGGGGGCTTACAAGCCAAATAAATATTTGGCTTGTAAGCCCTTTGAGACTAACTGTGATTAAGGGCTGTACTAATAAAATGGACTTGACTTGACGAACAATTCTAGGAGTGAATTAAAAAAACTTTCACAGCTATGAGCATACAGCCTACTATCGCATGCACCACATGCACCACATCTGCTATAGCTATGAT